>JAVLVB010000890.1:1745134-1773926 GCA_032876305.1 Orestias chungarensis | reverse complement strand
CTTGTTTAAATCCAGGCTGAAAACAGCCTTATTTAACTGTGCATATAGCAACTGAGTACTATTATTATTATTTAATTTTAATTTTATTTCTTTTAAATTCAAAACTGATTTTATTGTTTCATTTTCTGATCTTTTTTCTTATGTAAAGCACTTTGAATTGTCTTGTACACGAAAATGTGCTATACAAATAAACTTGCCTTGCCTTGCGTTGCCTATTTATGTTTTGATAATACTGTAGAAAATGCACAGTAGACGTTAATATTTAATGGGACCATTAGAAAATATGTGTTTTATGGCAGTTATATAATCCTAAATTGAATGTCTTTTTTTCCTATCCAGTTTCTAATTTAAGCACAGTTATTAAGTGTTTAAAACATACTTTACAGTTAAGTGTTTTACCAAAATCACTAGTTGCTCACTTAGTGTGGTACCCCTGCTCTCAATGATTTATGTAATTCCTTCTTCCAATAACATTTTATATGGTTGCCACATTCATAAAGGGGTCCTTTATGCTAACTTATCTTCAGCTCTCTCCATAATTTCCCACATGGTCTTGATCTGGAGACTGGGCTGGCAATAGAAGAAGGCTGAGATTTGTGCCTAGTTATTATGTCAAAAGGCAAATCAGGACGTCACAGATCCTCTATTATACTTAAGAGCGGGTATTAGGCGCCCTGTTTAGAAAGTATTTATTTATTTAGCAGTTAATTGTTCCTCTACATTTTCCAATAAAATAAAAACAATTACAAATTTTAACACAATCTTGTATACATTTTTTTAATTTAATGCATAGGCAATAATTTACCGTTTTCTGTGGGTCTAAACCTGCAAATATATGGGGAGAAATGGGGAATAGAAATGATCATGAGATTCAAGTAAAAGTACTGTCCAGAAAATGGCAGTAAAACATAATTACATACTTAAACGTGACCTTGTACACCCTTTTTGGGTTGTTGAATAGGACATTGAAAAGGGCATTGTTTTTAAAAGTTGGTTGAGACTAATTTAACACACACACACAATTTTACTAAGCCTATTTCTTTTTCAGTTTAGCTGTAATTTGGATTTATGAGAGAAAAAAAATTCAAATGGTCCAGCAACAAGTCTCCGCTGCACATGCTGAGATTCTTACAAGAACAGTTGTATGCATTTCTGTGAGATGTTCTGGCTCTTTCTGTGAGGCACTGACCACAGTCTTCCTTCTATTGTTGGCGATGACAGTGACATGGAAGAAAAGCCACTGAAGCAAACTCTGGTTTCCAGAGATGACGCAGTTGGGGACGGCATCAGCAGAGACAGCTTGGTCGATTATACAGATGGAGAAGGAGAATTCAACGAGGATGGCTCATTCATTGGAGAATATGCTGTACCCAGGAACAGGGATTCTATCAGTGAGTCCAGCGGACCTGGCACTGTTATTACTTAAAGCCCGCAACCACATCAAAAAGCCTCTATCAATTCCAGTGACAACGCATTTAAATTCCTGTTACTATTACTTTAAACACAGTCTGATTGATAAAACATAGTTAAATAAAAATAAACTCAGGTATTTCCTGTCTTATTGTTGGGAGAGTTTATGTCCATGTGTGTTTAAAAAAAGGGACATTTTTGTCGTAAACATCAGTGTGATGTTACGTGATTCTGTACATACTGTAAAAGAGTGAGCTATATTATATTGGAGTTGTTTAATACAGACATTGACGATGCATTGTTTTTATATCAACCAGCCTATATAAATTTTTTTTTTACAACTTTATATTGTCTTGGGAAAAGAAGGATCAAAAAAATTTTCAAAAAGAAAAATAATAAACGTTTTTTTTAGACACTTTATATAGACAGCATATATATTGTCACGAATATTATACTCTGCTTTTCTGTTCATTCCATTTCTTTGTTCTTTGTCATTTCTCAATGTTCTAAATTAGTTATTTGATATATAAGTGTGTAAATACTAAAGACATGCAATTTTCTACTGTCAGAATGTTGCACTTTTAATGAACAGGACACAAAAGACGGAAAATATGAACTTGAAAATAAAGAGTGCATTTTTTTCACTTCTTGTTAGATTTCTTCTGGAATATTAAGTAACAAAAAGGACATACACTCATCAGCCACACTATTTTAAGATTATCTTTTTTATGGGGTACTAGATTTTTTTCTCTGTAGAATTAATCTAACTCTTCTTTGATCTGTTTTAAGATTCCCAAAATATTCCTAAAAAAATTGAATTGTACTGAAATACCTGAATGGTGACTGTTATGTTTTTCAAACTCTTATTGCCCAGGTTTGTTGAAACTAAACACAATTTAGTCTTTGTTTCCTGTTTCAAACTGACATAAATAATACCTAGCTTGGTTGTAATGAGTGGGTTTCCATTTAAAACAAGCATGCCTCACTGACAGACAAGCTGTTTTATTACAAATAACTGGAGAGACATTGTGCACATATAAATATCAGATAACATATTTTACAATTTGTACTTATATTCAAAGGACTCTATCCCAAATTGATGTTTAAAATTCATGAATGTGAGCATTGCAAAAAATAAAAAACACAAAACAAAATGAAAAAAAACAACCAACTTCTATGCTAGCTAAGTTATTATGTAATGATAATTTTATCTCAAATATCTGTGATACTTAGGGTAAATTTAGTTGTTTATAAAATAATTATTGAGGGTATTCCTCAAATCACACTGAGACCATCCATGAGATTAAATTATACCCTTAATATGAAAATAATGATGAGACACCTGTGGTTCCAACTGCATTTCTTCGCTGGTGAGAGTCTCATTTATGTATCTTCATAATTCACCTGATAACTCTTGAAATTCATGGACCATTTAGAAGAACAAGACAGCTTTCAAGTAAATCACCTATGATTGCTTTTGATAGTTAAGACAGAAGCTCATATCAGACATACTTTAAAAACCCTGATGAAGACATGTAAATTCCTTTAACGTAAGCACATTTATTCAGTTGAAAAACATGTCACTCTGTCTGGCAATCTTAATAAAAACCCTGGTTTTGAAAAACTGCACCTGCATGACTGCATTGTTTCAAGCTTTGTTGCAAAGGGATTTTTGTGTGGACTTGTTTTTAGGAATTGGGCTCAGTTATTTGCAATGAAAGTAAGGTTTAACGCTTGAAACATTGTGGAACATTTTATGTTGCAAAAATTTGTAGGAACACTTTGAGAATGGCCTCTTCCTATTCCAACATGACTAGGCGCCAGTGCACAAAGAAATATCTGTTAAAACATGGATGGCTGATATTGGTGTAAAAGGAACTTTACTGGCCTACATAAAATATGAACTTCAATCTGTTTGGAAACATTTGAGATGAATCAGAGCAGAAACTGTGCCTCAGGTCTTCTTTTCCATTATCAGTGTCTGGCCTCACACATTTAGTTGTGGGAAAAATGGCTAAAATATAAACACAGTCCTTAAACCCCATAGAGAGCCTTCCAAGAAAAAGTGAAGTTGCTGTAGCT
Organism: Orestias chungarensis; assembly: GCA_032876305.1. Lineage (NCBI taxonomy): Eukaryota > Metazoa > Chordata > Actinopteri > Cyprinodontiformes > Cyprinodontidae > Orestias > Orestias chungarensis. The sequence continues at coordinate 1,770,434 of JAVLVB010000890.1, read as the reverse complement.
GCAAACGGTCAAACACACTCCTCTTGTTTCAGGATACGTTTTCTTTTGAGTACATATGTGTGCAGCCAGACAAGTGAAAACCTTTGGTAATATATTTTTTATATATGCTTTGCTTCTTCACTCCTGACTATATCTCAGTTTGGAAGTGCCAGACACTAAATATTCTTTAGAAAAAATATCACGCTAATCCTATTTTTAAACAGAAAGGTACAATTTATATCAATTTATGAGATATAAAAAGATTTTATTTAAAAAGAATGTCAGACAGCTGTTTTTAAATTCATCCATCCAACCATTTTCTGGACACCCTCGTCCCTATTGGGGTCGGGTGGGTCTGCTGGCGGCTATCTCCAGCTTACAACGGGCGAGAGGCAGGAGTACACCATGGACAGTTCGCCAGTTCATCGCAGGGCAACACAGAGACATACTGGACAAACCACCACTCATACACACACTCACACCTAAGGACAATTTGGAGTGCCCGGTCAGCCAAGCACAGTCATGTTTTTGGACTGTGGGAGGAAGCCGGAGTACCCAGAGAGAACCCACACATGCACAGGGAGAACATGCAAACTCCTTGCAGTAAGACCCAAGGTGAATTGAACCCAGAGCCTCCTCGCTGCATGGCAACAGTGCTACCCACTGCACGTTCTTAAATAAAATGTCTGAACCAGCTAATCAATGTGTAGAAAACATATAGATTTTTAATAGCTTAATGTACAAAAATAATACATGTCCCCACTTTTTTTTGTGTTGACAAACACCAGTCATTGTAGCTGCTTAATTCTTCAAGCCATCTGTGTTGTTTCTTCTTGACTTAATAGCAGTATGACTAGATCGGGGAACTGCGCTCCTAAGGTTTTTTAATAAATTCTCCTCTGAACATTTTTAGGGAATTAACCTTTATAACATTTTCTGAACATGAATCTCTTTATTTTCCAAGACCCCTCAATTTTTCCTTAAATTACCTTTAATGTAGCTTGTCAATCACCTAATTATTTGAAAAATGTCAGTTGGTATTGGGCAAATAAAATCTCATGCAACTTTGTGGCAGCATTAAGCTCATATTATCAAGAATTATGTCCTCACCTAGTTTAAAATATGATTTTTTCCCCCAAATAATCCTCTAAGCATCATGATTGCCCTCCCCCAATCATTGGTAGTGTTGCACAAGCACCAATTAATTGAAACATCTAGTTAAAGTTGAGGATCGTGGAGGTCAATGTTTGGGACAATCTTAAGGCTTTTAACCGTGTTGACTCAAATGATAGTGTTTGTTGCAATTCTTGAGCTCATGTCATCATGCTAGGCGGCAAAAAATAAAAAACAGCTTAAATCAGAGCTCATTCAATCTCTTCCATTCGATGTGATTAGAGCTGATATTTAGGCCAAGTGCCCTGGAAATTGCTTGGTGGGAGTAAATCGATAACATGCTTGCACACTCTGTGAGCTCGAGTCAGCTCTGGATACATTTTCGAAAGAATTGAGGCTGGAAGGGCAGGGTGCTGTGCAGACATACTGAGAGAGGTCTGGAGTTTTCTCAGGGTCCCACATACTGCATTTACACCCCAGAGAGGTGGGTGGTAGCAACTTTGGCCATGTAAATCTCATCAATATTAAACATTATTGGGTTCACAGAGAGGGGAATTGTGACAGGTGTGTCTGGAGGTATACTCTTTAGTAGATCCCTCTCCATTTAGAGTTGTCCTAATCTTGTTTTTTAACCACATTCTCTTGAGGAACCTGAGCTAAAAAAACATTGCTGTTTTAATGTTTTAATATTTTACAAGTTTTCAAAGAGTCTGCTAATGTCTTTTTAGCTGGTGTGAAAGGGAAAACTACCTATTAAACATATGCTCATACGGATTTTTTTAAATTAAAACCTTCTGATCTCACATTTATGATATCTTCATCATTTTTCCATGTAGAAAAATCTTCTTTGTTTATAATACAAAGAAAAGGAAAATGTGGACCTCTGGAAACAAGTGTGAAACAAATTCATATAAGGAATATCTGTGCTTTTGATTCTGAAAGAAAAGGAAAAACTGACTAAAGAAATATACTTAGCAAGCAAATAGCATATCTAGCTGAGCAAACTTGTTTGCATATGTAAGGCACTAATTATCTATTTATTTACATTTGTGTAATTTAAGTGAGTGTAAATTTCTTGTCTTTGTCAAAACAACAGCAATAGAAAAGGAAACAAAAAAAAAAAAAATTATGGGTTAATTCTAAAAATACAGGGACAGGAGGAGAACCAATCTGGTTAATTAGTTTCCCACTGGAGTGGGAGCAGCTGGGTGAGAACACCAAGGAACAGAGACAAAGGGAAACTAATGGAATAACAGAAAAAAAAAACTACATGAACAAAGACCCCACACAAGCATGCAGCATGAAGAATATAGGGCTAAAAGCTGAAAACGTAAAATGAAGTGAAACAGTGATTTATAACAGAAATAATAGACCAAAAATATCCACATATCAGTTTTCTTACTTGACTTGACATTGCACCTGCATGTATACAAAATGTTTTAAAGTGGAGAGAATGTTTTGTAAGTACCCCTCTCCTAACGGACACTTTCCAATCAATACTGATTCAGTCTGTCAGATAAAAAAGCCAATTCAAAAATGTCTTCTGTAAAAGCTGTCTCCATACCTGGAAAAAAAACAAATCCTATTCAGTTTGCGTTCCTTTTCTGTTTCTGTTCATTCTCTTTTTATCTCAACATGATGCTGTATACCCCCCTCCTTTGCTAAAATGTAATTTGTCACACCGGAGTTCAAATGAAACACAATGATTCTGCATAGAGAGAATCCTTTTAGAGGGCCATTATTTCCCCAGTAAACTGTTTTAGATGCAGGCCCAGACACTCTCCAATGCCTGCCAACAACTGAGTGAATGTTTTGTGTGCATGTGTGAGCTTTTTTGTGTGTGCTTGAGCAGGAGGAAGCAGGGAAATTCAACCATGGCAGAAACTAATGAGTCGTGCATCTGTAATATGATTACCAAGTCAGCATGGCTATACCACTGAAAACCGGTCTGCTTTGGCAGAGGTATTTGCTCAGGACTTCATTCTCTACCTGTAGGTGAATGACCAGCAGGGGTGGCTTTGGGTAACCTAATCTAATAACAACATACACCTAAAGCAAACCTAAAGAGCTCGATAAACAATGATATGAGACTATTTAGGTGTGGATTTCAATAAAGAGTGGCACTTTCTACGCATTCTGGTTTAGATCCAACAAAAGATTTAATCTAGACAACCACTGCAGAATTAGAAGAGAGACTTGTAAGGGCTGTGTGGGTGGAAAATTATTCTCACCTTCGCCGCTTAGCTCAAAGCTGTCAAAGTAACATCTTGGCACAAACCACAATCCGTACACAAATCTTTGATCAAACTCTTCGTCATGCAGTTAACAGCACTGTCAACACCCACAGCTAAACCAAAAACTGCATAAACATCAACCAGCTCACTGGCTGAATGTTGTTTTTACTGATTCAGTTGATGAGAATGTGTTTGCTTTTTCATTGGTCGTCAAACATTATTCTTTTAATTTTATTGTGTTAACATGGATTACAGATGATATTTGGATTAAACTAAGAGCCCTTTGGTATTTAATTTGATTTGAAAAAATGCCTATTCTGTTATGAAGTTCGAGTTTGATTCGTAAATATACTGAGACGTATGTTCGTTGGACTCCGGGTAATCTCAATGACACACTAGGATTGTTTCATTCCCAAACAGAATCAAGGTTCAAGTAATTTTCAAAGAGTGTTTTGGAGAGTCTGTGTTCAGCATAAAATTTTTATAACATTGACTGAAAGATGATCAACAGCAGAAGGAGAATCATTAAAAACCGTAAAACAGTCCTTTATTTTCGCACCATTAGGTGCCAACTTCTGTGCCATTAGCACCTAGCCGTTTCACAGAGGCTGTATTCCAACAGGGTGTAAAAACTGTATATCATCTGTCATGTCTCAATTTATTTTATTCCTACCAAGTATAAAAAAAATACTGACCTGCCATTTTAAAATGGTGAAGGCATCTTTAATTTTTGTTTTGTTAATGAGTTTTGATTAGATTAGATGAGATACTTTTCACAGTCTTGCTTAGATGCAACAGTCTGTCAAGATTTAAATGCGGGACCCAAATTATTAATTAATACAATGCAGTCTATAAACTGCACTACAGGGTGGACCATTTATATGGATGAACCTACATAAAATGGAAATGGTTGTACACAGGGGAGCAGATAGGTTTTTGCAACTAGGGGGGGACGAAGCTACCACCAGCAATCCCTGTATGCAAAAACTGTTTTATTTAAACATTAACTGACTTCAAGCACACTGAGTCTTTAAGAAAACTAAAAGAACAGGGTGTATAATAACACACAAAAGGTAATTAAAACTCACTTCTTACTGTGCTTTACAAACACAAACAACATAGCCTACATAATAAAATAAACACCATGCACCTACACAAATAAAATTGTAAATAAGTACTCTACATGAGTTTTAAATGAATGGCCTCAAAGGCAGAATTAAGTGAAGTGAAGGATCCAAAAAGCTCTCTCCTCCGATCCTTTCCCTGAATATATTGTTGGTCATTGTCTTTCCTGTTCAGATTGTCAAGCCACTCTTGGTGGATGTGGCACACTGGACACTAACACTAATTCACCTTAAATTGAACACATTGTGCCAGTCTAAATTATTGTATATTACCATGTCCAGTTCAGCTAATATAAGTAATGATTTCTGACTTCGTGTTAGTAACTAAACTTACAGTGCACACTTTAAAATGCTTACGTTAGCAGTTTCGCTAGCGTTTGCATGCTAAGCGCCACTACAGTGACATTTGCCTGACTGGACAGTTCGTTTTTCTGAGAATTCAAACTGTAACATCTTAAAACATTAGGCTTGGCATAATCACAGATTCAAGTAAACATTTCCAAAAGACCCCCAACAACTCCAGAAGGTTGCAATGACCGATTTAATGGATAATAAATAAATAATTAAAGGTTGATTCCCCCCTCCCTTGTGAAATTGGCACCTCTCTTCCTCTATTATACGATTTTACTTCCACGGCAACATTACATTAAACAGACTACCAAAAATAATTGCAAGGTGATATGATAACTTAAGACACATTTTACTTACAGTTTTTTTGAAAAAAGGATGGAATGGTTTTGTGCCATTTAGGTTTGGCTTACCTCATCATGCTGCCGTGTTGGTAGGTTTTGGGGAGCTTGGAGCTGTCCCATTGATGCCTGTAATACTAGTTCTGGGTAACCATGGCAACGACGACGACGCAGCCTGCCCATGCGTCGGCGCATGTATCAAGCCCATAGACCAAAACCCATGTCGGTGCACGTATTGATTTCAGCAAGTCACGTGACCAATACAGCAACTGTTTAAAAATTAACCTGAGGCCCCAAACCTTGTTTAAAAGGAAGCGAATCAGTCAACGGGATGGATTCTGGATCTTTTTCGGTACAGCGTCAACTATGGAGCAGCCTCAAGGCAAACAAAAGATTTCCCTATTGTGGGACCATTTTGATCTTGCATCGGAAAATAATTGTTTTCATTTCGTTCTTTCATCCGGTTCTTTTCAGCTTCTACTTAATCTATCTGAATCCAAATTCAGCTGAAATTGACTCTTAGTCGAAAAACCGTAACAGACTAAAGGAAGCAGACTTTTTTTTTTTTAAGTGAAGGGGACGGATCGAAGGGCATTCAAATCTGGGTGTGGCAAAACCCCCCTGACACACCCTCTATCTGATCCCAGGTTGTGCAACATGTCAATGGTTGTAAAAAAAAAGGGAAGCTTGTAAATAACTCATGAAAGGGTATATTTACTTTAAAACCAAGCACACCATTGTTTTTCTTGTGAAATTCTTAATATGTCAACTATTCCCATTTTATTTACTGTAGGTGTATCCATATAAATGACCAGCCCTGTATAAACCCAAGGTAATTCTAATGGCAAAAAAGTAATGACATTTTTTTTCACAAACAGAATATTTAAATGACATTTGAAATAACATGTTATTGCTGTTGGAAAAAAAGAGAAAACAACCTTTAATTAGGTGATCTGTTGAATTGCAGTATACAGTACTTACATTAGCTACAACTGTCAATACAAGTATGAATCTCTGCCAGGTTCTAAATGATAGATAACCTATGTTTTAAATGTTAATTATTTGCTTGTGATGCTCGTGGAAGGAACACCCCCATTTTCACACATTCAAACACACCCCACCCTGCACTTGGTTAGCTAAACTACTTATTAAAAACGCTTGGATGGTCAACCAACAGTAAGCCTCAGATGTGTCTACAGAGTTTTTACATTGTGACAAGTTTGACTTAGAGTTGCTAATAAAACTAACATCCATATGTCTGGACAAAAGAAACCACCCAGAGTACCCAGAGAGATTCAAATGTTGCATGAAAAAGAAATATAAAAAATCTACACAGAGTAGTCGTGCGATGGATTTAAACCTAGGAATCTACAGAAAGGCAGCTTATTACTAGAAGTTAGACACATATTCTGATATTAGGGTTTTTTATTAGTTAAAATAAAAGTTAGAAGTATAGAACAAGTGGAGCGGCCAGAACAAATGCACCTTCTGTACTTCACAAGCTAATTAAAAACACGTTTACTTTGTGCTAGCATTTGTTAATTAGCAAGTGATGAGCAGTTCTGTATATCAAAGAGAAAAGAAAGACATTCTAACATCAGTTCCTATTTTTCTAAAGTAATTCTTTTTTTTTTCTGTTCTTTGAGTGTGTTCCTGCGGTGTGTCTGCTGTGAAACATCGTTCTGAATTATTCATGCAACCTTCATTAAAACACCTCAATTTGCATAACACACAGGGCCGCATAGGAAACATTAGGGCTTTTGATCCTGGTGTACATGTCAAATTATTTAACACAGATATGGACCACCAAGGAACCCACGGAACATTGAAAGCTTTAAATTTCTTTAAAAAGATTAGAAACCTTAGTCGGCTTTGGTTTACAAATGTGGAATTTACATACAGTCTGTTATGTGGGTCAGTTTCATTCCCTTTAGTGCAATGAATTGATAAAGTCTGATAAAGCATTCATGATTCGCAAAGACACTGTATAAGATATTTTGTTTGACGGAGGTAACTACAGTTTGTTTAGCTACCCAGGTGAATCTTTAATTGTAGCTGTTTCTAACTACTTTTATCACACCCACATGTCTCTGAATCTTTTATATTTTATTCACCTCGCTGGAAGATTCTGCTTGGTGTCGCCAAAAAGGCTAATTGTGCAGAGGAAAACCAATATAAGCAGCTAACAGACATCCTGTGTGAGCAAATACATGATGCATTTGAATTGCTAAGTTGTATTTTGATCTGTACAATCAGAATGGCTTGATATCTCATGCATGTTGCAAAACTGGTATAGAACTTGTATGAATTAATTAATTAAATGATGGTAAAACTGTTGCCTTGGTGTGAGAACGTCATGGTTTGAACTGTGGCTGGGGGACTGGAGAATTTGCGCATCTTTTAAAAAAAAAGGAAAAAGACGACATTTGAAGGTTGGGGAAACCAGCAGAGAAACAGATGAAGTGATGGAAAACAACAGTGAGGAATAATAGAAGTTTCAGTAGGTATATCAGAGGAACCATCCATGGCTAATGCATTCAGAAGAAGTGGAAGAAGTGGATGTGACAAAGAGAATAGCAGAGCGCCACACACGTGAGTAGATTAAGCTGGCAAAGGTAGCAGGCAGAGGTAAAAAGCTAAATGAGACACATATGAAAAAAGAGCTGAAGAGCAGGCGAAAGGAGGGGGAAAGTTACACAAATCAAAGAGAATTAAAAGAAATAAAATGGCAAAGGGAAGAAAACACAAACCTAATAAACAAATGATGGTAATAAATGGACTGCTAGTTTGAATAACTCGAATGCAAGTAAGTAATAAAGTTAATATCATAACAATCCAGTCCCAATACTACAGACTATGACCATGGAGCTTTATGAAAGTAGTAAAAGCTATAAAAAGTGCCAGGTTCTTCATTTATCTCCTTGCTGTTGTGCAACAGTGTATTTTAAATACTAGAAAAACGTCATGTGATCCATGACAAAATGGTCACTTTTGTTTGTAATATTAGTAGTAATTAGTAATACTAAAATTTGTTTACAAATACCCTTTTTTCCTGTCCTGACCTCTTTTTGCAACTGAAACAACATCTGCCTTATCTGAAATACCAGATATTAAATTATTAGAAGAGCAAACAGTCTCGGCAAACAATCGTATAAATGCTCATTTATGCATACACAAAAGTTAAACCTCAGACCCAACATGTAAGGTCACGGTGTTTTCAGTTTGCATGTTAAGAGATAACAATTATATTACAAACTCAATTCTGTGACAAATGGAAGTATAACAATAAATTACAACTTACATATAGAGCTGTTATTTCAAAGGTTTTTACCTGTCTGTGTTTTCTTCATATAGAATGGCCTTTGTAAGTTGTGACACATTCCTGAAGTGGTGGGGTTGTGGGCAGGGTTGGTAATTGCAGATGGCTCCAAACACTGAATCAGCTTTTGAAGGAGGATTTTTCCTGTCAAAGGGGAGTTTTCCTCTCCACTTTCACTACAAGCATGCTCGCTCTTACCCCTTTTCCACCAAGGGCTGGTTCTGTGCTGGTGCTAGAGCCCTTTCGTGGCTGGTCCCAAGTGTGAACCAACAAAGAACCGTTTGTCTTTCCACACATTGGTGCTGGCCAGAAAGCTACGTCACTCAAAAGATTTAGTGGCAAATCCAACCACCACAAGACCACAACAACAAGCTTGTTAATAATTTGCTCACCGCTACGCTCAAACCCTCATGCAGCCATCTCTCGCTGGATGTATTGGAACACCAGTTTGGTCCTTGAAGCCCCGTCAAGTTTTTTTTGCACTTCGGTGGAGGATCACACTGCGAGCAGGAAGTTTGTCTCCTCTACTGACCATTGCTGCTATGAGTTCAGTTCCATTTTGTTTCTTTTGTCACACAAGCAACTCCAGTGTTGTTTAAAAACTGCCACTCTTTTCCTGTTCACCCGCTGTTAGTTGTTCCATAACCCCATCCCCAGTCCCTGACGTCATCACGTCGAACCGGTTCTTTTCTCTGGCCCCACAAAGAGTTGGTGCCAGGTAAGCACCAGTTTGGAACCAGTTTGGTCAGTGGAAACACAAAGAACCGGTGCTAACTCTGGCTCTAGCACCGACCCAGCACTGCAACCAGTTTGGTGGAAAAGGGGCTTCTGAGGGATTGATTTAAAGTCAATGTTACAATCCAAGCAATCATCTCCTGTTGATGTATGTTGGCCCAGGAGGAGTCACTACTGCCAATGTGCAATCTGCTTGTCTTCCTTAAACTGAAACTTAATTTAAAGTTAAACTAATTTAAATATTTATATATGTTTATATCTACAATCAGCTGGACTGTATGTATGATTGGATGGAATTATTTTTCTTGATAAGTGCCTAAAGACAATATATAAATAAACTACACTGTATTAAAATGAATTGAATTGAAGCAGTGCACACGATTTAGTAATATAGTAATTTCTAAGCACCTATTATTTTGACAGGATGAAACTGGACTGCTTGTCAAACCTAACCTACAACGTAGCCTTTGATGTCTCTACTTTCCATGATAAAAAGTTAGGTGCATTTAGTGTGACTTGTCTGAGCTCATAATACCCAAGTTCTTATAACTTTTCACACTCCACCAACCACAAGCTCCCCTAAGGAGCTGTGTCCTCTGAATCTTGCAGCCTAAATCGCTTCATCCCGTTTGCCTACATTATACTCTATCACGCCTAAGATCTTCTTTATGGCTTTAAGAAACCTCAATTGCCCTTTATTATTTTCTGGGACATGCAGTCAAATACAATGCAGGTACCTTGCCTCAATTAGTGGTCAGTCATCCCCCTATTGGAATCTATCAAAGCCAGCCTACCTCGTTTGTCTGCTCTTCACTCTTCATCTTAATTCCATATTTTCTGCCTGAGAGAAATCTCGTCTGACACGTGTGATTACAAGAAAGCCTTTCACTGTCCTTTTCCATCATACTTACTCAGCTGTGATGGAGCCTAATTTAGCTCAATAGAAGATTGAGTGTGAAATCCATTATTATCTATATGTCTTATTCCCTGTGTGTGGTGGGATATTTGCTTGACAAGCCCTTTTTTCACCCAGTCAATCATGGTCAATGAATCTATCATTGCATGTGGGGAAAAAGGGCAAATCAGTGGCACCTAGCTGAAAGACTTCTCGCTTCAATTAAAGGCTCCATTTTCACACAGAGGTCTTTTAATCCTAAATGTATAACGATTTTTGAAAGCAGCAGTGTACAGTATTTTTATGACATTATGTGGATATGCATAAACACCAGTGTTGTGTTGTGTTGTGTACAGAAAAGAAACTCCTTTCACTTGACTTCAATAAAACTGGCATTTGTTTCATGAATCAATTTGTTTATTACTGTTGTTGTATGCCAGAGGAAAGAAACAGAACTACTATTGTTAAATTATATACTGTATGTCACAACGAAGGGAAACAAAAGTAGACAGGTATTGTTAAAATTCTATCTATAAAGTCTGCTGAGATATTTATTTGTTAATTGCAAGCACCTTCTCTGGAAGGTTGTAACATTGAGTTTTCTCTGTGATTTTGCTTCACAAGGAGCAGTTAATAACTCCTTAAAAACAAAAACGGCAGTAAACACAAAGCACAAGTGCTGGGGAGCATCTTATTAATTGTAATAAATTACCAGCTTGCCTATATAAGTGGAATCCAAAGGATTGTGGATTGGCCTTTTCCCAGTATGGTGAAGACAGTAATGAAGCAGAAGAAGGAAGATGGTAAATCTTATTGTCAACCTTGCCATCTCCTTTTTCCCCCAACACAGCAGGTATCTCAGCTGAAACTTTTGGAAAGCATCCACAGTATACAGAAAGCAACACAAATGTGTACGCTATATTGGTAGGCTTCCATCTATTTCATGAAGTTAAGTTAAAGGCCATTTACACTGATCAGAATTTCAATCAAGCTCCAATAGACATCCCACTTTAAAAAGAAAATGGTGTAGTCATATCATAAAATTAAACAGAAATGGATTTGGATCATTAAGTGAGAGTGAATCCTGTTGTGCTAGCCACAATCTCTAACGAAGAGGCGGTAAAATGTATATTTTATGAACTCTTGTAGGAATATAAGAGCACCTTTACTCTTCAATAAAAGATATTTAAATAGCACTGTAATTAACTCTGTATTTTAAGCATGAATTTGCTCATTAATAACCATTTTACATTCAAGAGGTCTAAATTACCTATTGAATATTAATTGGCAGTTTGTAAACATTAGTTTAAGGCACTATATACCTGATCAGTGTTAACAAGAGAATATATATATATATATATATATATATATATATATATATATATATATATATATATGTTTTTTAGAAATGGTATTAAAATAGCAAACCGAAAAAATCGAATTTACATACCTTTTCACAGCCTTTACCTTGAGCTCTAAGCAGAGCTGTTTGCTCTGACAGTCGTCGACAGTCGATTACAGCTTAAATGGAGTCCACCTGTGGTTATTTAATTGGATTAGACTTGATTTGGAAAGGCACTCGTCTGTCTGTGTAAGGTCTTACGGTTTCCAAAGTACAAACATCAAAATCAAATTAATTGTCAGCTGTCCTCTTAGACAGGATTGTCTTGAGGTATAAATTTGGAAAGTAGACAAAATAAGTTTTGAAACCACCAGTGCTAGAGGAAACAGGATTTCTCTGTGGAGAGAGAACTTTGCCAAAAATCTACCATTTTGGCAGCAATTCACAAGTAAGGCCTAAAAATATAGTAGAGTGGCCAGATTAAGAATCAAGAATCAAGAATCAAGAATCGGTTTATTTATATAGCGCCAACAGATGTCGTCTCAAGGCACTTTACAAGAAAATCAATTAAAGTTATAGATACATCATTACAGATCAATTTGAAAAAGTTTCCAATCTAAGGAACCCCAGAAGATTGCATCGAGTCATTGACTTGCAGCATTCACTCCTCCGGAATCAGCAGACCAAAACAATGGCTTGTGTTGTCGTTGAATTTGCAGCAATCCCTCATACTCAGCATGCAGCGACAGTGGAGAGGAAAAACTCCCCTTTAACAGGAAGAAACCTCCAGCAGAACCTGGCTCAGTACAAGCAGCCATCTGCCAAGACCAACTGGGGGTTTGAAGAGACAGAAAACTAAAATAGATGCACAGGATACTGAAAAAAAAAAGTTTATAGCAGCAGTTGTAGAGCGTCACTGGTAGCATCTCAGCCCATGTTCTCATCCAAGAAGCTGTCTCAGCTAACAGATCGCCAGACCAGGTGTGGTTCCTATGGAGAGAAGAACACTAAGAGATAACAAAAGGTTAACAAGGTTGAAATAACGGTAACTAAGTAGATTGGACAAAGGAAGAAAGTAACAGAGAGAGAAGTGGTCAGATTGTCCTCCAGCAGTCTAAGCCTATAGCAGCATAACTATAAAAAAACTTAAATAACTTAACCCTATAGAGTGAGACATGAAGAAGGAGCTTTATTAGTGAGGGCTTTATATGTCAAAAGAAGAATCTTAAAATCTATTCTAAGTTTGACAGGGAGCCATGAAGGAAGCTAAAATTGGGGAGATATGATCTCTCTTTTTAAGTTTCATCAGAACTCTTGCTGCAGCATTTTGGACCAACTGTAGACTTTTAATTCCATTTTGTGAACTTCCTGCTAATAAAGAGTTACAATAGTCCAGCCTTGAAATAACAAATGCATGGGCTAGTTTTTCAGCATCTGTCCTAGAGAGAATGTTTCAAATTTTTGCTATATTCCTAAGGTGAAAGAAGGAAGTCATAAAGACCTGTTTTATATGAGACTTGAAAGACATTTCCTGATCAAAAATAACACCAAGGTTCTTTACATTGTCACCAGACGCCAACCTGATTCTATCCAGGTCAAGTGGCTGACTAAGCAATTTCTTTTTTTAAAGTTCTGGTCCAAAGATAACAACTTCTGTCTTTTCAGAGTTCAAGAGCAGAAAGTTTAAAGTCATCCACATTTTTATGTTATCAAGTCATGCCTGTAATCTACCAAACTGACTGGATTCATCAGGATGGATAGATAAATACAGTTGCGTATCATCAGCATAACAGTGGGAATTAACACCATGCTGTCTGATGATTTTACCAATAGGGAGCATGTATATAGTAAATAGAATTGGGCCAAGTACAGAACCCTGTGGTACTCGACAAGTAACTTTACAATCCGGAGAAGATTTGTCATTTAGATGAACAAACTGGGATCTATCAGACAAATACGATTTAAACCAGCCTAGTGCTGTTCCCTTGATCCCCACAGTGTGTTCGAGTCTTTCAATGAGGATATTGTGATTGACTATGTCAAAAGCAGCACTGAGATCTAACAGAACTAGAATAGACACGAGCCCATTGTCTGAGGCCATGAGAATATCATTTGTAACTTTAAGGAGAGCTTTCTGAGTGCTATGATGAGCTCTGAAACCTGACTGAAATTCTTCAAATAGGTCATTATTCTTCAAATGTTCTCTCAGTTGATTAGCAACAATTTTTTCAAGGATTTATAAAAAAGAGGAAGATTAGATATGGGTCTGCAATTTATTAAGTCTTCTTGATCAAGAGAAGGTTTCTTAAGTAGGGGTTTTATTACAGCTACCTTAAGAGCCTCCGGTACATAACCATTCACTAATGACAAATTAATCATTTCCAAAATAGGGGTAATAATAATAGGAAATACTTCTTTAAACAATTTTGTCGGGATTGGATCCTACATACAAGTTGAAGGCTTAGATGAAGAAAATATTTTTGGAAGCTCAGAAGGCTCAACTGGAACAAAACACTTCAAACAGAGATCAGGCTCCAGAGCCACATTCAGTACCTCATTGCTTACTGAGGTAGTAGTTATGTTTGGTAGGATGCCATCAATTTTAGTTTTAATAGATTCAATTTTATCAATAAAGAATTCCATAAAGTCAATACAGCTAAGAGTTGGAGGAATGGATGATATAACAGAGTTTTCATTTCTCGTAAGTTTAGCAACTGTATTAAAAAGAAACCTAGAATTGTTCTTATTCTCCTCTATTAATAAAGTAAAATATGCAGATTTAGCTTGGCGCAGGGTCCTTTTATACAGAAGCACGCTGTTTTTCAAGGATAAATAGGACTCCTCTAAAAGCGAAAACCGCCATTTCTTCTCCAATTTCCTGGTGTTTCTCTTCAAGGTACGAAGTTCTGAATTAAACAAGGGGGCCAACCTCCTATGAGTAATCACTTCCCTTTTTATGGGGGCTACGTTGTCTAATGTTGTACGCAATGAGGACGTAATACTTTGAACAACAGCATCAATCTGTGTAGGGCATGAAATTAATTTGTTGCCCTCCACAGTGCGTTTCTCTGAAATACTGAAGAAATTATAAGTGGAATGGATTCTGTAAAAGCTGTAACAGCATTGTCCGATAGACACCAACTATAAAGAAATTTTCTTTCAGATTTTAAGTACTCAGTGAAAAAGAACTTAAAAGTTATGAAATAATGGTCAGAAAGGAGAGGTTTATGAGGCAATACTGTAACTTTTTCGCACTCAATGCCATAAGTCAGCACAAGGTCTAAAGCGTGACCAAGAGAGTGAGTAAGTGTTTGGATTTTTTGAGTGAAGCCAATTGAGTCTAAAATGGCAGTAAAGGCTACATTTAGGCTGTCATTTTTGGTGTCAAATTGAATGTTAAAATCTCCCACTATAATGATTTTATCAGTGTTTAACACAATTTCAGATAAAAAATCTGAGATCTGATTTATAAATTCAGAGTAAGGACCTGGCGGACGATACAAATTAACAAACAGAATTGGTTTAATTCTTTTAGACGATGGATGAGGAAGGCTAAGGGTTAAATGTTCAAAAGAACTATAACCATTAGTTGGCCTGGGATTAATTAATTAATTTGATTGAAAAATGCTTCCTACTCCTCCACTTCTCCCAGTATTTCGAGGAATGTGAAAGTTTGAATAATTAGAGGGAGTTGATTCGTTGATACTAACATAATCCTCTTGCTGCAGCCAGGTTTCTGTGAGACAAAGCAAATCAATTTGATTATCAAGAATTAAATCATTAACTACTAAGGACTTTGACGATAGAGATCTGATGTCCAATAAGCCACACTTAATAGTTGTACATTTTTGTTTCATCTGAGTTGTTTTTATCTTTATGAGATTTTCAGGATTAGCTCTTTATAGATTGATCTTTAATCTGTTTGGTTTTGGGCGTGGGCAAGACACCGTCTCAATGGGATGTTGGGTAGGTAACTGTAGAGAAGCCACAGAGTGGAGTTCTACGACTCTGCTTCCTGGTCTGGACCCTGGTTTGTCAGTAATTTGGGGAGTTAATAAATTCTACCGTATTTCTAGAAAGAAGAGCTGCTCCATCCAAAGTGGGATGGATGCCGTCTCTCCGGATCAGACCAGGTTTTCCCCAAAAGGTTTTCCAATTATCAATGTAACCCACACCGTTTTCTGGACACCACCTAGATAACCAACGGTTGAATGACAACATGCGAATAAACATGTCGTCACTGGTCCGATCAGGCAAGGGACCAGAGAAAACTACAGAGTCTGACATTGTTTTTGCAAACTCACACACCGAAGCAACACTAATTTCAGTGACTTCCGATTGGCGTAACCGGATGTCATTACCGCCAGCGTGAATAACAATCTTATTGTATTTACGATTATCCTTAGCCAGCAGTTTTAGGTATAATTTTATGTCGCCTGTTCTGGCCCCTGGCAAACATTTAACTATGGTTGCTGGTTTCTCTAAAGCAATGTTTCTGACTATGGAACTGCCAATTACCAGAATTTGTTTCTCAGCGGGTGTATCACTGAGTGGGGAAAATCGGTTTGAAATGTTAACAGGTTGGTGGTGAGCCAAAGGCTGGGTTCTGGGACTATGCTTTCTGCGTACAGTCACCCAGCCAGGCTGATTTCCCAGCTCCATGGGAACTGCTAGAGGATCACTAGGGCAACCTGTTCTTGTTGGCTCCACGCTAGCTAATGGGCCTCGGCTATCTTCGAGTGTTTTAATAGCACGGAGCCGAGCTTCCAATTCACACACCCTCGCCTCCAAAGCTAAAAAAATGCTACATTTAATGCACGTACCATTATCTCTAAAGGAGGCAGAGGAATAACTAAACATCTGACACACAGAGTAGGAAAGAAGAGAAGCAGAGGGAGAAGCCACAGTAGCTAGAAGCTAAGCTAACTAAGCTAGCGAGTGCTCACGACACAAAAAAAGGTCAGTTTAGAACAATTACTGTTTCTAAAAACTTCAGTGGAGCAACAGAAATATGTGATTAACTTGAAGGTGTGTTTAGAAACGTCTCAGTACAGAGAATTCAGAGTAATAAGAGAGCGCGCAGAGCTAGCAGACGCTAACAGACACACGGAGCAACAACAGGAAGTGACGTCGATACGTACCACCGTCAGCCAGCCACCTGATTAAAGCCACATGGCAGCATATTGGGAGTTTGACAAAAGGTAAATGAACGACTCTCTGGTCTTATCAAATACAGATTGAACCCCTTTTGGTTGGAATGAAAGATGTATTGTTTTTTTTGTTTTGTTTTACATTGAAGCATAGTGGATACAGCATCATATTACCAACTGAGAGTTGCTCCATGTCGTCTTGTCTACTTGTCTACTTTTACTTTGTTCTACGTTTTTGTTACCTGTGTTAGTTTGTCTTTTAGGGTATTTTGGCCTTCTTATGGCATTCTTAGTGTCAAATTATTTATTTAAGCCAATTATACAGCGCAGCGAGTTTTTGGATGCATTTCTGGTGGCTGGATTACTTTTTTCCAGCGTGGCCCCGGCCCTGGCGAAGCAGCGTCAGGCTCATATTGTTTACACAAGGAACCAGCTGAGGGATCTCCGAAGGAGCGGAACGTACAGGGAGAGACACACAATACCCAAAGAACTGAGGAGAAAGTACCGGGGCTGCAGAGCCAGTAGGAGACGGGGGCTGAGGAAGAGGAGATACCGGCAGTATCTCCCCTCCATCGTCATGGGAAACGTGAGATCGCTGGTAAATAAAATGGACGAGCTAACGCCGCTAACGAGGAGGGACAGTGTTTTCTGTATGGGATCGCTCCTGTGCTTCACGGAGACGTGGCTGCACGACAACATTACCGATTCTGTGGTGAATTTGCCTGGCTTTAAGTTGGTACGAGGGGACAGGCGTAGCGCCGACAGCGGCAAGAACACATTCAAGCAGTTTGTGGACTGTAAAAGCAGAGACAATAACACAATAGAACTGCTGTATTCTAATGTTAAGGATGCATACAGTGCCACAGCTCTACCTCCACTTGGCAGAGCTGACCACAACATTCTGCACCTGAAGCCACTCTACATCCCTGCTGTCCGGAGGCAACCGGTGGTCACCAGAACTGTTCAGCAATGGTCACCGGAGGCTGAGGAGACCCTCCAGGGATGCTTTGAGGTAACAGGCTGGGATGTTCTCTGTGACGCACAGGGAGAGGACATCAATGACCTCACTGACTGCATCACGGATTACGTCAACTTCTGCACCAACAAAATCATCCCCACAAAGACTGTGCACTGTTACCCCAACAACAAACCGTGGGTGACCAGGGACATCAAGGCAGTACTGAACAGGAAGAAGGCTGCATTCAGGAGCAGGGACAAAGAGGAGCTGAGGAGAGTACAGAGGGAACTGAGCGTGAGGATTGAGGAGGGGAAGGACAGCTACCAGAGGAAGCTGGAGAGCAAGCTCCAGCAGAACAACATGAGGGAGGTGTGGAGTGGGATGAGAGCCATCACTGGTTACAGCAAAAAGGGCGACCAGCTGATGGAAGGAGACCTACAGGAGGCTAACCAGCTAAACCTGTTTTTCAACAGGTTTGATGAGACAGTCTCTGCCCGCCCTCCCCCCAGCTCCTCCAACGACGCTGTTAGCACCTCATTGAACACGCCCGTCCACCCTGCACCCCCCGCACACCACCAACTCTCCTCAACTGCTTCAGCATTAACACAGCCCGCCTGCCCATCTTCATCTGAGGGACTCTCCCCGCCATCCCCCATTACCATCACCGCAGAAGAGGTAAGAAGAGAATTCAGTCGCCTGCGTCAAGGAAAGGGAGCTTGTCCTGACGGCCTCAGCCCCCAGGTGCTGAGAGGATGTGCCACCCAGCTGTGTGGGATCTTCCATCACATCTTCACCTTGAGCCTAAGCCAGAGGGTCGTTCCCGACCGGTGGAAAACTTCATGTCTGGTTCCTGTGCCCAAGAAGAAGACACCTACCACACACAGTGACTACAGGCCGGTTGCCCTGACATCGCATGTCATGAAGTCACTAGAGCGGCTCGTTCTGAAGCACCTGCGTAACATCGTCGGACCTTCACTGGACCCCTTGCAGTTCGCGTACCAGCCCCGGATGGGAGTGGAATACGCCATCAGTCTACTCGCACCTGGAGGAGGCAAGCAGTAAGGTGAGAGTCACGTTCTTTGACTTCTCTAGTGCGTTCGACACCATCCGACCAGCTCTCCTCAGCAACAAACTCCTGGACATGCGGGTGGACCCTCCACTGGTGGCCTGGATCAACAACTACCTAACAGGCCGCCCACAGTATGTAAGACTGCAACACACATCAGACATCATACGGAGTAGTACGGGGGTCCCACAGGGGACAGTACTGTCTCCGTTCCTGTTCACGCTCTACACCTCTGATTTCAGGTTTTGCTCACAGTCCTGCCACCTGCAGAAGTTCTCAGACGACTCTGCCATCGTGGGCTGCATCAGCAGGGACCAGGAGGCCGAGTACTGGAGTGTGGTGGACAGGTTCGTGGAGTGGTGTGGGCTGAACCATCTGCAGCTTAACGTCGGGAAGACAAAGGAGCTGGTGGTGGACTTCGGGAAACAGTGGAACTTTAATGATTGGTTGAACCATGTATATCCATTATTGAGTTAACAAATGGCCTACCTTGGTTTCGCTGAAAAGGACACAGTTACTAACCAAGGCATATTGCTCTGAGGCTGCAGATGAGAAAATGTGCTTATCATATTGTCATTTATTTTATGAACTCAGAAAGCATTTTTTAAGCAAAAAAAAAAGGGATAGTGTGCAGATTTTACTTGCAGTGCAATAAGAAGCAGAGAGAGCTTTTGTTTTTCCAGATGACCAAGCAGAGTATCCTATTTAAGTCTTCGCTTTGATGTCCAATATTTTTTGGACAATACGACTTCTGGCTTGTGATCTGCAGAGGAGAGACAGCGTTCACCGACATCAACACAGCCAGCTATCACAGCAACTGCAATTTCAAGCATGCATTATTCAGCAGAGTGGGTGATTATTTATACTTTGAAAAGCAATTGGAGGCCAGCTGCTGGCATGTCATATAGGACCATGTGGGTAATATCTCAGCTTTTGAGGAAAACAAATTATAAAATTTGAGCTAGCACAAATCTGAAGTAAAATGTTAAAATATGTGGTAGGATTCTAGCAAAGTGATCATCCAATGTCAGATATTGCCTTGTCTTATATTTATTTCAAGATGTCAGCAGTCATGTGAAGTGGCATACGCATGCAGGCTATTTTTTGCTGTGCAGTCTGCATGTCTGGAGGCTTTATGTTCATTATGGTAATTATCCATGGCAGCCAGTGATGACTACTGCATGCTTTGTGTCTACTGAGCAGGCACCATAAGAGGGGCAGGGCCTACACTCAAAATTATTGTACACAGTGCTATCCTCAAAGATTTGCAAATCCATGCTAAAAGAGTTCCCTGCAAATACATTTGTTGTGTGTTCTTCTGCTGTTCTTTCTTTTCCTCTCTCTATGCTTTCCGTGCCTGTACGTATTAGGGCGTTAGCCATAATGGTTGCGTTTCTAAAGCTGTAAGCGTCAAAATATCTCCACCAGCACATCAAGAAAAACAGAAAGATTTAATCAGATGGAGGGAAAGATTTTGCATTCAGTCTTCAACTATAAATAACCCCGAAACACATTGACATTCACAAAGTGAAATGCTATTTTCAAGAGAACTGTCACTGTTCACATCCTGTTGTTAATCTAATTTGATCAATCCAAAATCATTACATCAAAGTTACTATATCCCTACTTTTTTTTGTCGAACCGTGTCATATTATTATACAGATACAACAATAACATCGGTTTTTTGTCTTGACATAGAACAATTTCTAAAAAGATAATTTTACATTAATTCTAAGTAGTTTTTACTATTAGTTAAAGTTTTCATTTTAATGCCGAAATGTGTTACTTATTGTTTAATTACATTTTTCACTTGATTTTGCTGATATTTTGTAGTGTACAATTGCAAGCTGCCATCATCTCCACACTTCCAATAGACAGCTCCTTTTTTTGACCCCTTTGAAAAGAGTCTTGCGAGTGTTCTTATCCTGTTTCATAATGCAAGGGAGTCTTGGGGGACAGTCTGGTGTTCTCCTGCAGGTGTTCCCAAAAAATGTTTATTAGTTAGGGTAAGTCGTCCAGCACCAAAGCTGACCCAGACTATCATAATATATGCTGCAAGTTCCACTTTGATGACAAACCTTTCAAACACAAATTTTGAATAAACAAAGCTTTTTGCCTTGGAAGTTACTCCTGGTTGCCATGTTTTTCATCCTTGTAGTTGAATCATGAAAACTGATATTAACTAAAGAAAGTGAGCCAAGTGTCGCTTTAGATACTGTTCTGAATTATTTGGTGATCTTTGGTATGAGTTGTTCAGATGCATATAGTCCATGGTTGCTCCCTTTGTGGATAGTAGCTCTCAGTTGTGATCACTGACGTCTCAATTACTTTGGAAAGGATTTGTACTGCTTTCCAAATTGACAGATAGGATTGTTTCTTATCTTTTCTACTGGGTATTGTTATAACGTTATTGTTATAAAGGGATTGTTATAAAGTTATGAAATCTCAAACCAGTTTACAAAGAATACAAATATATATATATATATATATATTTATACTTTCCAAATTGCCACTCACAATGCTTAAACAACCAGCGAAAAGAAACTCAAATCCAGCATCTTACCAGTAGCGCGTTGCTCTTCAAGGTATGGGATTTGTGGGAGTCTGTCCTTGTATGACACTGTGCTCGTCCCCGCTTATCTACACATTCGCGGCGCTTCACCCAGGTAAGTGTTCTGCCTACCTGAACTGCTGTGCTGTGTTTTTTCGTGAAATCAGTAATCACCTGTGGACTACCCACCACCAGTGACTGTGTACGCAACATGTATGCTGTGTTGCTTTTAAATATCTTTCAGCCTAGTTTATACTGGTCAGCTTTACAAGAATAGGGTTGTTAACTATTGAATCATAGCTCTTAAAAAATAAAATCTATATTTGAAAACAGCTTTTTGTAGTTTATCAATTTATCTTGATAATCTGAGCAATGTGATTATGACAAATAAGGAAAAATAGAATACATCTGTAAGGCGAAAGCGACACATTACTAATCAAAATCAATGCCAGTGCAATCAGTTTTAGCTTCAGAAACATTGTCTCCATTCTGCAAACCAGTTATATTACACCTCCTTATATTAATGTTTGCTCAGTGCTCGTGAACACCCTCCCCAATTTTTAGCATCTAGGAAATTAAGGGACACAAGTACATACAGTTTCACAACTTTAATGCTTAATAGCATTAAACAGCATCAAAGAGATATTGTGGGTACTCACAAAGATAGTATGGTAGACGCCACCCAGTTGATTAGTGGTTTAATTGCTGCCATATTTATGTCCACCTTGAAGCGCAAGTGCGGTTGCAACAGCTATAGTCTCAAATGTTCCAAACAGTATTGAAAAACTTTTATACCTCAAAGGTATAAACTATATGTAATCTAGAGACGTAATTAAAACAATATATTTCATTTACATACATTTCTCACATGTATATACAGAATGTGGTGTGACTCTACTTGAATGAAAATGGGCTGCAAGCTCCATAAATAAACCGCTACAATAATCTAAAACGTGAAGGAACAGCTCAAACTCAGTGTATAAGGGCATTTGTACTAACCACCCGCAGATACACGGAAATGCAAAAAAGCGCCTCACAAAATATTTGACCAATAAAATGAAAAATGGTACTGCTGTATAAACGGAAAGACCTGGATAAGTAAAACTATGTATCACATTTTTCAACTGAAAAAGAAGTTTGGCATCTATTTTATTATTATTCTGGTAATATTGGCTATTATGATGCATCAGTGTTGTGATGTAATAAACTGTAGAAATTTATTTGCAAGTGAAACACACCCTGTAAGGAAACAACATGAAAAAGTTAATTTTGCTGAGAGTCTATGATCTAGAGACGAGTGAGGTGCTGTGAAAGGAGCTCCATATATTCCTACATTATCATGTCTTTTTCTGTTCAGTTGATAAAAGGTTTTATAGATAAGTTTTGTCCAAAGGCAGCATAAATGTGTGTCAAAATATGAAGTTGAACAACAAAATTATAAGTTTTTTTAAGTTCATGCATTCTTGAAAATCAAATGAAAAACACAGATTCACAAGCATGCTTAACAGGGCATGGAGGGTACTTTTCCACTTATTCATGTTGTGCTTCAAACCATAGGAAGCTGTGTTGTTTACCAAACAAAACAATTCCTGCAGAAGACACAGCCGAGTTTTGCGAGCAGCCTATTTACATTTGTAGCAGGTCGATTTAAACAGGGCTTCACAGTGGAACAGTTAGCAGTATTGCTGCCTCGCAGCAAGAATCCTCTGGGTTCAAATCTTTGCCTCAAGTCTTGCGCTAAGACCTCGTGCCAAACAGAGTATGCTTGAGTATTGGGAACCTTAGTTCAACTGGTCTGTACAAATTGTCCCCCAACCCCCCAGATTAATTAAACTTTCAATTCTATTGGATTTTTGTTTTAAATAGCGACACAAATCTTCTGGTAAAAGAAATGTTTAATTCACTCTGAAATAATGATTCTGTTTCCTTTTTTTATCAATGTGTTTATTGAAAACACATAAAATACCAAAAATCTATCCAATTACCAGACAAAGTCACTGCATATGATTAACTTCAATACATTGTAGAAGAGATCAGTTTCCCCCACTGCTATTGTGTTTTCACCCAGTCTCTGCTGGGAACTCAATCTTTGGAACAAAGAGCTGGGAAATTTGCTACCTGTGAATCCTCGATTACAAATTTATTGATGAGTTGAGAACCTACTTAGTTTCCATCTAAATATGGAATGTACAGACTAAACTCTTTGTGTAAATACACATTTACATACTGTAACACATAAAGTCTTCCAACTAGTTTCATGAAATTTAATTTTAAGGAGTGATCTTGTTGTTTTTATTCCGGTTAATCTTTTCTCTTTTTATCTGATAAAGTGTTCTTAGGGTGATCGTTTCAATACCAAGGACTACATTTTCTAGACTACATTGGAACAATAAAATAATTAAAAATAATAATTTTGAGTTCTGAGAAGAGACAATATTTTTTGATTTATACATGAGCTCTTTGTTCAATTTTGTTTTAATTTCAAAATACATATTTGATATGGTTTTCAGAGAAGCAAGATCAACATTGCTACCACCGCCTTTCATCTTCTCCTTACAAGTTCTTTTATTTTTGTCAGCTGTTTTAGAGCAGATGACTAACGACAAGGAAAGATCGACAAGCTGCAGCCTCAAGCGACAAGAAAAATTTGATTTATCCCTGTTATTAAGCTGTACAACTTCTTTCTACACTTGTTCGGATTCAATGCTAAATTTATCACTTTGCTCCTGCAATTTTTCTTTTTTGCACCTTTGCAGTTACACATTTTTTATCTATATTTCCTGATAGAGGGGTGCCATTTATTGAAAGGGATGATTGTAAAAGATTCTAGGAGTGTATGGAAGAAGCAGATATTGATCTTAAATGACAATTTGCTTGAAAACACCATGAGGTGCTTAACTGAAAAAAGGTTGTGCAGGAAAACACCCCTACAATATGCATGTATTTTTGTAGTCTAATAGGTTAACAAAACAATGGAAACCTTTTTGCTAACCACCACAAACATATTGGCTTTTTTCCAGAGAAGAACCCACAGTTCTGCATGTATTTTATTTCATGTCCTTATAGCAATTGATCTGCAAAGTACTTGCCTGTGGAAATGAAGCCAATGGTGCTTTTGTGACTGCTTCTGTCTATGGAATTAGCTATCAGTTGGGAAAGGCAAGTAAATTTGTTAAATTCCGTACAAACAGAGGAAACTTAAATTAATGAGTAAAAAAATAATTATAGAAGAATTAAAATGCCATAAATAATTGAACTTATTAACCTAGAAAACCAAAAAATGCAGGGATTTTTTTTTACACAACAACATCCTACACCAAGGTGTTTTTATATGATTTTGCGCACTCGGCCCACTAAAAGTTGAGCATTACTATCCAGTAGATGTAGCTCTGTCCGATTGGATTCTGATGGATATCTCTCAGGAACAGCTTTATCCTTGAAGCTCCTCCATGAAGGCCACGTTTGAGAAGTGCATGACATATAATACTGAATTGAACAGTGGTAAGTGCAGGTCGTATATCGTTGTGGTATTTGGTCTGATTCTATTTATTCCTTAATTTTCTCTAACAAAGGGCTTCAACGAACATCTGGATCTATACCGACATAAAATAAAATGTATTTATTTTGGGATATTGGAGTAAAGCCCTATTCACACTGGATTAGTATTACCTTGGGACCTCAAATAATTTGTAATAATTGCAGAGGATGTCTGTAATCTTAGTCCCCCCCCGTGAATGCGCCATGTCTGTGAAGTAATAATTCCACCACAAATTACCAACTATATTTCCGCAAACGCAGAATTCCCATGATAATAACAGCCCGTGCAAATCTGCATCTCAGTGATTGTGCACCTTTTTCTAGTTTTTGCGGGCTGCTGTTGAAATTACAAACACCAGTTTTGAAAGCTTTTTAATTCCAAAATTAAGTGTCTTTTGGCGAAACACTTCGAGAAACATCTACAGAAAGAGATCCACCAAAGGGGCTTAATTTTGCAGGACAACGATGTGTATGATAAGTGTAGCAGCATGCATTAAGCAACATTTTTGATAATATATATATATATAAATATATATATATATATATATATATATATATATATATATATATATATATATATATATATATATATATATATATATATATAT
>JAVLVB010000890.1:1705354-1742922 GCA_032876305.1 Orestias chungarensis | reverse complement strand
CACACACACACACACACACACACACACACACACACACACACACACACACACACACACACACACACACACACACACACACACACACACACACACACACACAGAAAACAGTGATCTATCAACAGTTTATGTTTCATATTGAGAATGTGTATCATATGATTTAGCTCAGTTCATGATTAAGCATAATCCCTTAAAAGATGAAGGAGAAAGGATTTTGTCCTGTAAGCATCTATAGAAAATTGGAGCAAGTGAATAGGTTTAGCTTTTGCTGTTCTTTTCTACAGATAAAGAGGAAAGAGTATGGTTCCTGAGAAATGTTAACCGTTGATTTTTCTTAATGTTTGGATACCACTGTCTATTTCTTTGTGAACATGTTACTTACTGTATCCTAGTTAGTTCTTAGCTCCTGGGCATGTCAGGCCAAAGTTTAAAACTTGATGTTTGGACATGCAATTATAGTCTGATGTAAAATGAACCAACAGAACAGAGCCAAGAGGTTTAAACACTTTTTTGTCCCTGTTTTACATTTTATTCACAACTGTGGAGTCATTACTAAATTCTTAAAATTTTGAGCATAAGTATATTCTATCAGCTTTAAAATAGGACTGCTTTTGAAGGAGATTTGTGACAAAATAGAATTTAATATACATGTAATGATGCTTCACACAGGTATTCGAGGAAGGACTGATGAACATGTTAAATATCTTTCTTGGTAAACATTGAACTACTTTAACAGGTAGGGATTACATTTCTGCATTTCTAAAGTTTCTGTCAATAATTGTTTGCTTTTAGAAGTGTTCTTATAACTTAAGCTTCTCTAGTTATATTAGTTGAAGAATTTCAGCTTTCAGTCTCCACACTACATTTTTACAGGTAATGTAATTTTTTTCTTCATTCATTTGTGACCCTGACTTAGATGGAAAGTTGTGCTTGAAGCTGCAAAAGTTTCTTTATAGATGAGATTTACCCTTGTTTTGTTTGTTGTAATGTTGCACATTGCACACCAAGGTCAATGGCAGGAGTTTAAGCAGTCTGCCTGTACTGTAAATGTCAGGTTACTTGATAAAATCGGAATAACCATTTACCTGATGTAGGAGACCCTATAAAAACATACACAACAAACATTAGATTTTATAAATAAAATTCTCTAGCACTGTAGGTCTCATAACCCATTTTTTTGCACCATTTTCATAATTGTGTACCACAACAAAAAGTGAGGGGAAAACCACTTCAGGCAAAGAAAAGGTTGCATATCATGCCATCTTGAGTCAGCTCCAGTAAGTAACACCAGTCTACCTCCTCGTCCACATTGGCTGTATACATAGCAGCAGAGATAGCTGAATGATAATTATCGGTATCTCCAAATGTCTCCTGTTACAAGGAAACAAATAAAGGGAGAGGAAAGTGGAAGCTTGCAGGCAGAGGTCAATGGGAGGGCTCTCTACATTTCATCCAGCACGCTTTGAGAGACGGAAGTGCCTCAGTGTGACAGTCCCCGACCCCCAGGTGAGATCTGAAAGGAAAGATAAAGGCAACTGACGGGCAGAAAATTGGTAGATAATTACAAAGGCTAGAGGGGCACATTTTGTCCACCCTTGTGTCTTTCTCACCATAGTACAACACACACAGACATCGGTGCACAGACAATAAAACAGTGGCATTTAAGGGGGTGCACAGTAAGCACTATGTACAAGAAGACATTCAATTACCTGCAACCCAAATTCTACCATTCTGCCAACAGTTGTTGTTTATGGTGGTTTCATTTTGAGAGAGCGCTCATTAAATGTGGCATGTCAGAGAAACCTGCTATTCATACCCCCTTAAGCATCCTAATATGTGGTTATGTTGCAACTACAAACTTCGACGTATGTTATATTGATTTTAGCTGACTGACCATACTGATGTAGAACAAAAATTTGGTTCTGTATTCAATGTTATAATTTTAAGAGCTACAGTTTTTGTAGTTACAGATGCAGGTTTTTCAGGTTATGTCTCTGCTAGTTGTATGCATCTCGATACTAAAAATAAAATTAGATTTTAACAGTTGAATTAAGATGTAATTAAGAGCAGCTGTGAACACCAAATTTAAAGTGCTGCCAAACATACAGTAATAGGTTTGGACCTCAACTTGGCAATGCTAGCACATTAATAGAGCTTGATGTAAATCATTCCACTGTAGCCCTTGCAAAATAGTGTAGATTGTTATTCTGCTGCAACTTGAACCTCCCCCAAACATAAGTTTCTAAAGCTCCCAAAATGTACATCCATCTTTGCCATCAACTGTGTAAAACATCCCTACTGCATGATGCAGCAGCAGGCTTTATGTGGAGAACTGTGGTTTCTGCTGACCTGAGCATGTCCATTAAAGGTCGTCCTGTTTCAATCAACAGCAGAGAACATTTTTCTCCTGAACGGAGCATAAACCATAGTTGAACTAAAAGTCAGTTGTTTGATCTATTTATTTTAGTTACAGAAACTTCTGATCA
Organism: Orestias chungarensis; assembly: GCA_032876305.1. Taxonomy (NCBI): domain Eukaryota; kingdom Metazoa; phylum Chordata; class Actinopteri; order Cyprinodontiformes; family Cyprinodontidae; genus Orestias; species Orestias chungarensis. The sequence goes on along the minus strand of JAVLVB010000890.1, from coordinate 1,740,439 downwards.
GCCGACAAGAAGAGCGTGGACTTCATGATCTGAAACCCAATCTTAGAAAGGGCAGGCCTAATTGTCTTAACAACACACAGCACGTTCCTGGGTTGATGCAGCATTGACGTCTAACATATTGGATTGCATGCTGGAACAATCAGGCCAATGCTGCACTGTTGAAGCACTGTCAGACACAACCAGGAGCCAGGACAATTAACATTTATTGATACATGACTGCTGTAAGCCTGTTTGCCCAGTAAATTAAACCAGCTCATTACAAACACAATGGTGGGTAGGGGAGATAAATAATAGATGCAGGTGCACTCACTGCCACTCAAGACTGCATTATGAGACTCCTTCACTTTTTCTTTTCCCCGCCCTTCCTCACATCAGTTTGCCTCACAAGCACTCCACATGTCCTCTCTTGAAATCAAAACTGCCATTATCATTCCAATTTAGAACACATGGATCATTCTGCACTTGGTTCAAGATTTTAATGGGAATGTTTTTGAGTAAATGTTAAGGCAAACCGGATGTATGCACTTATGTAAAAACATTCTGAATGTAGAGAAGGAGCAACAGTCTACAATATGTGGCATTTCCATATTTTCCTGTAAAAGTATTTAATAAAAAATACATCAAATAGAGAAACTAAAATGCTTATGGAGCAATTAGCAATTTTTTTCTTAGGGTCAATGCAACGTGGAGGCTTCTGCTTATATTAACTTGCAGTCTTGCATGGATGGTTCTTCTTCCTTCAAAATACAAAAAGAAACTGACAAAATAACTTGCACACCAGAACACTCCCTACAGCTTTTTACGCAGCATGAAATGTGCCTCAAGCTTTATTCTGTCATTCACAGTCTGTTGAATGTGCAGTGCCATGCAAAATCATGCACCATGAACTTTGAACAAATAGCTTCATGAAGACAAAGGATCAGACAGGGGAGAGTTGAGAAGATTTGAACAGGAGTAATTAAAAAATACAATAAAGGTTTTGAAAGTCTCACCAAGCACTGTTAAATCAATAATCCAAATATCATGTGTGACACAATTGTATGCCTAACAAAACATGGCGGTTTACCTAAGTTGAGAAACCAGGAAAGGGGAAAGGATGCTGTTGCCAGCTACATGGTAACTTGAGGGGAAGTGCAGATATGCCCAGTTTGGGTTGAAGGAAATATCGAGATATTGGTGATACTCTCCACAAAAAATTATTTTAAGCAAGAAAAAAACAAAATAAGGGCCAAAGAGACTGATTTAGATTTTACCATAAATCATATAGGAGAAAAAGCAATGGCAGGAATGCTGGTTGTAGTTAATGGGAAGATGAGTGAATCTAAGTACAGGGAAGATTAATATTTGTATCTTTAATCACTATAATTCTTTATATCTGGCTGGGGAGAATTCAGTTCATACAGATGGTTCTACTTAGCTCTACATTTTTTATACCTCATCATAAAGAGCTATAGGCTTCGGCTGCTGGAGCACAATCTGACCCCTTTTCCTCAGTCTGCCACATTATTTTGTAGTCAATTTGCATCACTAACTGTTTTTTTCAACTGATAATTTCATCTTTTCTCTCCATAGAAACTACAACTGTTATGGGGTTCGGTTAGCTGTGACACCTCCTGGATGGAACATAAGCTGGGATGGTGCTGCCGGCAATTTAATGTTCTCCGCCTCCTGCTTTTAATTTTATGTTTTTACTCAAAAAGTATATGTATATCTGTTCTCTGTTTTTTTGTGTGTTTCAGTCTTCTCAACCCCACCTGCTTCAGATGGCTGCTCATACTGAGCCAGGATATGCTGCAGGTTTGTTCCTGTTAAGGGGGAGATAACTTGATTTTATCTGTTGACAGTCCTTATGTAAAAAAGTGTTTAAGCTAATCTTGATACTAGATCGGCTTGTTTAAATGTTGATAACTAAGATGAACTGTAATGTATGTATGATTGGATTTAAATTAATTATATTGCAAAGTGCCTTGGGACGACAAGTGTTTTAAATTGGTGCTATATGAATGAACTGAATTAAATGCAAAACCTGAACTGTTATTAAATTGAAAATGAAGTCTTTTAAAGCTTAAATGTTCATATTTGTGTTTAAAAAAATAAAACTAAAAAGCCAACTAAAAACTGCTTTGCATTGACCTGGTTTACAAATGCACAGAACTTTTCACAAGACACATAAGATCTGAAAAACTTTTTAGATTTTGCAGGTTAAGCATTCTGACAGATTTTCTGGATGCAATATTTTAGGGTTGCCAACAGACACATCTAGTCTACCCCTAATATAGGAGTAGAAAATTACCTGCCCTCTCTTATTTAAAGTATTTTAAATATTAAAACAGCAAGGCAGCAACTTGTAAACTCAGCTTTTAACAGTGGCTGTTGTTTTAAGGTTTGATAATGATACTGTTTTCAGCGACTTCCAAGTATATAACTATGGAAATGTATTTTACATAAAGAATAACATTAAATGTTGCACTTGCCCAAATAATCAAAAGGGTCTTTCAATTTGGGTGCAATATCTGAAACCATTAGAAAGAAGCTGAGCTTGGATATCTCACATTGGTTTGTGAGGCCTTTTTCTTTGTTTTTTGTTTTCTTTTAAAGCCCACTTGATTAGCAATAGCTCTTACCTCTCTTAATGTTGACTTTCTCGTCTGCTCTGTGAATGCTGTTTCCTGCCCTGATTGTCTTTTAGTTTTTACAGAACTCTTTTTCTCAATAGCTATGATTTTATGAGTTTATGCATACAATTGAAAAATGAATTTATTCACTGTTAAACTGTCCAATCATCTGATAAGTTCAAGGAAGGTAAGAGATAAGCTAGGGTTCTGACTCATCTTTAATTTGAAGTCAGTGTTATATAGTGCTACACTCAAAATTAATAAAAGACTTTTATATTTTCTAAAAATGGCAGAGACTGTTATATAATAGTTATTTGCCTCCCATTCATGGTCTTTTATATTTCTAAAAATTATCAATGTAATTTTTGCTATATGGGTACATGGGTATATTACCAAGCATACGGGAATGCAGGTAGACTAAAAGGAACTTTTAAAATCGCTGATGGTGCTTTTGTTTAATTCAGTCAGGATTACAAGCAATCCTTACTACTTTCTTAAAAATCATTTGGTGTTAAGAGGATGCCCTGCTTAAAAGTGTTTACATTGCTATAACGTTTTTTTCTTTCAAACTCCTGTTCCAATAATCAAGCCAGGAAAGTAAGATTCTTTATCACCTTCACGACCTTTTAAAAGAAGACGCTGAGTAAGTTTGACCTTGTTGACAAAAGTTGACATATGCAAATAGTTTAACTACTTCCAAACAGACAGTGAAACCAAACTTAAGCATTAAGTACTGGTGCTAAATGTTGCCTTAAAAGTATTATATTTTTTCATTTTATATATATATATATATATATATATATATATATATATATATATATATATATATATATATATATATATATATATATATATATATATAAATGTTGCCTTAAAAGTATTATATTTTTTCATTTTATATATATATATATATATATATATATATATATATATATATATATATATATATATGCCCCCGTTTCCCTAACCTCTACCCAACAACACCATCATCCAACAGCTATTATTCTGCTCTGCTGAATACAAATCTACTCATTCCATTCTTGTGTCAATTCAAGCAGAATCATTGGCTTTGACACATTATTAACCCCCCCTCAATGAGTGTGCTACCTTTAGTTGGATTCTCCAGCCTGCAGGGGGGCTCTTCAGGTAACTCGTATATTTGTGTTTACCCATGTCTGCAGGCTTTCCCTTTCATCTTCCACTCCTAATTTATTTTCTAATTACATGATTTTACTCATATATACTGCAGTTACCTTTTAGGGTTACATGAAGAGTATGAAAGAGTTTTTTAGAAATTAAAGTATCTATATTGAGAGTTAATACACAAATAAAATTGGATAATTGCAGATTTTCTGACAAATTAAATCATCAGTGGTCATTAAAACATGAATCAAAACTAAAATATTTTATTATTATTATTATTATTATTATTATTGTTATTGGTATTAGATGTATGCCATGAGTACATCTATTTCCCGCACTAAAAATTTTAAGAGACACACAATTTAACATAGACAGTCAAATTTAGCATTGGCAATACGCATATTATATAATTAAGTTATTAGGTTATAAGAATACCTCATATGTAAAACTAAATGAAACTCACTGACATTACACTAGGTGTTACTTTTGCAGAAACAATTTGACCTAAGTATGGATGCTACACTTTAATTTTATTTATTTGAAATCCATCTGTTAAACTGGATATCTGACCATTTACTTTAATACCTAAACAGACACATTCCCTAACCCTAATCCTAACATATTTTTACAGTGCTTCTAAAACATTTATCTCCTTATTAAAACTTGTACATCTATATCTACTCCACAACAGTTTGAATATGTTGAAAAAACTAGAAATCCATTGCTGTATATAATTTTGATAAAACATCGGTTATTGAAATAAAACAAAAATTAAAAAACTAACACTGATAGCAAACTACATTCAGGATCATCAACTAGTCATTTAAGGGCCTAAATTTAGGTAAAAAATAGACTCAATCATACTGGAGAAGATTTTCAATGACAAAAAAACAAACAACTAAAAAATAAATAAAATGAAAAAAATCTAGTAAGAAACAAATGGATCTGACAAAAAGTTATGGAATTTGTGGGGCAGGGAACAGGAGAACTATAAACTGATGTTCTGTACTGTAGGTTTGGACATCAGCCTTGACAAATCAATCTGAAGCATTTTATTCAACGTACTTCATTAAAATATGTGAACAGCACTACAAGGAAACACACAAGCCAGTGACAAAATATGTATATAAACGGGAATGATGAGGGGATATTTTGAGTCATTATATATATATATATATAAAAAGCTTAGATTACAAGAAAGCCGAGAACAATGAACACTTTTATCAAATGATATTACAAATTCAAAGACTACAATGAAGTCCAAGTTCTTTGAATCATCGGTGCTGTCTACATTGTTCAGTCTTCATTGTTAAATCTATATTTTACAAGACAGTAACATCAGAAGAAAGAATTTGACCCTGAGCTCATGTGAACGATGCAATGCTGTACATGTTTTGTTGATTACGAACAACTGCCTTGACAAAGCTCAGGTGGAGTGTAAGACCTGCTATATTTATTCCTTGAAGCCCAGCAGCAGCTCTTGTTAACTGTTTTATGAAAAATAAGATCAAAATATATTTGTATGACATGTTTTATCACTTGTAATAAATCACTCTAACACTGGCTGTTTATGAGCAACTTTTTATGATTAAATGAATTGTGTTTTAGGAAAATCCTTTCCTGATGGTAGGGTCAAAATCACTCAGCCTTTTCTTCTAGGTAATTTTCTTCAAGGAATTGTTAAGTGTACCCCCAGGCACGGTTTCATTTTGCTTGTTTTTCCAATGTTAACTTGTAAAACCAGCATTTATTATGTATTCAATTCTCTTCACAACATATGTAACATAGCAAATACCTTGATCACAAGAGTGAAAAAAACAAGCAGTGCCCTTCTTAATATAGTTTAGAACTCAGTGGGAGATTTTTGGAGATAGATCAGTGAGATGACTCTTTATAGGGAGCATGTGGTCACTTTGACCTTTCATAACCCTGGGAAGATGATGCAATGACCAACTGTGAAGCCGTCTGTCAGTCTCTCACTTGGCCTTTTTCTTTAGTGGCAGGCCAGAAAAGGTTGGCAACACATTTTTTTTATTATTGTAAAAAACATCTAAGCACATGCAGATATACAATAGCCATAATGGCAGCTATCATAATGCCAAGTAATACTAAGAATTTTAAAAGCATCTTGTTACAGGGTAAGAAATTCTTAAAATATTTTGCATGTAAGGCTCCAAAACTTTAAAGGTTACATACTCCCACTTCCAAATCAACAAACAAGGCTTGGGGCACTTAGCTAAAATAGTCAGCCTGTTGTCTGAGTTTACTAGGTTTAATACATTTGTGGATGTTGTTCCTGTCGGTGCCCACCCATTAAATAGATAGTTAAGGCTTTTCAATGTAAGCTTCTGTTCAAAGGTTATAAACAGCTATTATCTTACATGTACTAAAAGCACTGTAGATTGCTACATCAGCTGGTCTCAGAGGCAGATGCAATTTGCTGGTTTGGTTGTTTCAGATAACATTTTCTAAACCGGCATACTGAACTGAAGTTAACTGAAATTTATAAAGGTAAGAATTAAATGTATGAAATTTAAATGTAATGTTAAATTAAATTATATGTGTATAGATATGAGTTGAAGTTAGTTAACTAGTACAGGGATTTGTTTGCTTGGAATTTAAAATATGGAAAATAACAGAATAAAACTAAATAAACTTGAAAATAAACTTGCTTTGACTTGCGACATATTGCGTATGTTGGGTTTATGCATCCCTTTGGTTTTGTATCACATAGTTATTTGACTAGGAACGCTTAAAGTGTTCTTGCCACAATGAATGGTTCCAAAAATTCAGACATTCTGAGACAGAAATATAAAGTTAAGAAGACTAACTAAAAATCCAAACACTTACAAAGTTACAGACAAACAGCATGGTATGGGAAACTTGCAGAGAGAAAACTAAAACATGAAGTTGGTGAAGTGTAACCAAAGGCGCCAATGAAAATCAATGATACAGGAGAACTTAAATACACTGAGGGAGAATGAAGAGTGGTATTGAAACCATAGAGACTAATAGAAATACACGACTGGAAAGAGCCCAGGCAGAGGGAGACTAGGGAAGAGAAGACAGCTGAGGTGGGGGACAAGTAGGCAATCTGAGGAAAAATTTAAAATATACAAAGCCGGAATAAAAGGGAAAAGAACCGTTCTTTTGCCAGTATGTTTACCACAAACCACATCCCTTACTAACTCCATTTCCTCTGTAAGTGATCATCTGCTTTATTTTTAATGTTCATCTATTCTAAATGTAATGCCAATTCAACAGGTTCTAAAAATAAAGTTATAAAAAATATTTAGAGACATGAGAGATTAGAGTAATATTAAGAAAGTAGAAGTCCATCTAAAATTAGCTAAGGTGGATTTGTACAAAATGAGAGTTATACACTTAATGTAGGATGTTAACTTTTAAGAGACCTTAAGCCTGAAATATCCCTTTAGTAAAGTCACGTTATTTACATTTTAAGGCAACATCAAAATTCAGGCAGAAATTTGTAATGATCACAATAAATGTTTTACCAAATCTAACTTACAGACAGTGGAACAACAGGAAAGCAATTAGTACAGAACAATGGAACAACAGAGCTACATTCACAGACAAGAAGGAGGCAAGAACGGTATTGAATGCAGCTGAGCATAACAGCTTTTTTTTTTTACTGCTGTGAAAGGAAGCAATTACCAAAACGAGAGAAGATGTATAATAAACTACGAAGAGGCTGAATTATGACTATTTTGGATTTTCAAATAAAAAAGAAAACAATAGTAGTAATCAAACTCCGAAATCCAAAAGCACAAAGAAAAGATCAGGAGAATAAATTAGGAGATTTAAAATCTGATTGAATACACTCATTAAAAAAAATAAGTAATTATAAACCTAATATGGCAAGGCCTGTGATACAGAAATTAGGTAACATGAACATAAATGATGCTCAAATCTTAGCATCCAAGGATCACAATATACTCTAGTACAGATAGTGTCAGCATGTTCCAGAAATACTACTTACAAAGTGAGGTAAACTAAAATGAAGTGAACCAAATTACTGTGGCACAATTTGATTATGTAAATGAGAATGTACATGCGTGTGTCTGTGCATGTTCAGATAAGAAGTTAACCTGTAAGCCCTGCACTCCCTGAACCAAAGTCTATTACAACAAGTTCTAGATCTATTGTTCAGACTGTGAACTGTGAGCAAACACACACACAAAAAAACATCCTTATTTCAGGCAGACAAGAGGAAAGTACCGTGCAGGCACGACTTACCATCTTTATCATTCTTCGACCAGACGTGATGTCATGCAAACATATTGCTTTGTCTGCTGCCGAGGTCACCTTAGCCAAGACGAGAGTCGGTGTGGTGTTGGGCTGTCTGCACCTGTGATGCGTTGTTCTCGCTCTTGAATGAATTTCTTAAGTCCACAATTTCTTTTCATTAATCCCTGTGTGATTTATAAAGAGATGCAGGTGTATTTTTTTCTGAATTTAGAGTATGGAGCATCAGTTAATGCAAACACAAAACGTGCTACTGAAAATCCATTTATTGTATCAGTGATGCATTTTCAGCTATTCAATTCTGATCCTTTTCAAATGTTTAGTGTTTCGTTGACAGTAAACCAGGCTATCTATCTGACATTTTGTATCTCTGGCTCTTTTGTGTGGTTACCAATATTTGGCTCAGATTAAATATTGATTTCTATACGTTTTTCAACACAGTGAAAAATGCTCCCTTGAGATGAGTTAGTGGAGACCCCTTATCACTTTTCTGATTCTTACAATTGGACCCAAGAGGTGAAATCATGTATTTTACCGTCTTCGTTTTTGCCATTATAAGTTATTTATGTATGAGAATACCATTCTTAACTTTTGTAAGTAATAAAAATGTAACCTAATTAATTATTATACCAAGTACACAATCACATTTGAAGTGTTCAATTTCTTGGATTTATAACCGATGTGTATTTTAATCTGCAGGGGTTTGAAAGGCCGTTCATATATTAGACTTTTTTCAATTTTTTATTTGATTTTTAGTTTTTTGGTACAAGCGCAATTGGTAAAATTTTAACTGGGAATTTATGTAATGGAACAACAAAATGCAATGCATGAGTGTAAAGGTAAAAACAAAATGTTCAATTGTGTTCAATTTAACAATAATTTAGCAAGACCATATCCCAGAGTCCAACGTCTTACTGGCTGAATTTCTGACTATAAGAGCACATTGGGATTTAAAGAGTAGCAGGAAAAGGAAAGGAGGAGGAATGGCAGTTCTTGTCCCACAGCCATCACCATCTACAACAACTCCTTAGTTAAATTATTTACTCCAACACCATTTAATTTCCCTTTGGGATAAATAAAGTAATGTTGATTGATTGATTTTTGTCCATCCCTTGTCATTCTGATCCCCTTAAAAAACTGGCTACTTTGTAAGAAATAAATTAATATCGGGGTTTAGATATTTTGTGAAGGCCTCAGAGGTTTGTTAAGGAACTTATATGAATGAATAGCATTTACAGCACAAGGAAGATAGCTGGCAGCACAGGTAGAAATTATTGCAAGTTTAATCAGATTTTGATAATGAAACTGTAAGTTTTGAATTTCTCACTGAGCATTGTTCAATCCACAATTTATAAACAAAAAGTGTATGGTACAATTGCAACCAGCACCGGCCTCTGAAGGAAAGCATAAATAAAAAAGCGGTCAAGAAACCTATGCTTACGATGGAAAAGCACTTAACATTTTTTATTTTATTTTATTTTTGTCTACAATCTAGCCTCTGTGGAATAGAGTAAGAAAAAATCATTAAAAGATAATAATAATAATAATAATAACAATAATACATCCCTTTAAATACTTGCCATAGCAAATGCATGAAAAAAGTGCAATTATCAGAGGATACTCTCTGGTCTATATGTAAACCATTATGAGTTGAAGAAAATGTTGGTGGCAAAATTATAGGTTGGGTTTGTATTGTATTTTTCTCTTTCCTAACAATATATAGACATGACTTAAATAGAAGATTAATTTAATTATTCAAATAATGTTCATGGTCGAGAAAAAGGAGTTGGTCTCAGCTGAGTTTATTTCAGTGTCATCGTTCAAAGCTCATTAAATGCTCTCCCTTTGGGCCAGCAGGTAATTACAAAGGATTTGCAGGAAGTACTCACCTTGAAATATGTTAAGCCTCATCGGGCCAAATGTCAGCTATCTGTTCTGAAGTTGAGCACAGAAAAAATTGACACATAGGCACCAGAGATTTACAGCTGGATTTTTAATTACAGATGTCATAAGCACTATGATGACGTGACCTCCTCCTTCCCAAACAAGCCAGCTAATGATTTCCAGAGAATGTTAATGAGTGCTACACAAGCATGATGCTTGGCTCGTTACAGTATCTGGCTATCCTACAGTCTGGGACCCATGTTTAAGTCTCTGAAGATGCTGGTAAGGGTTGAGAAACCGATGCATTCAAACAGGGATAAGTGGGACTTAGTTTTGGATAACTCAGCGTGTCTTAATGTGAATTATTCATTAGACCAGAGAGACAGAATCACAACTTCTGTCTCTGAAGGGGTGTACCTGAAACTAAGAATATGAAAGCCTAAACGGAATTATTGTAATTCTTCCTGCTTAGGTTTCTTCTGCTTACTCAGTTTTGGGGTTTACCCATGTGAAATTAAAACAAGGATAAGGGTCTCAATGTACTAGTCTTCCAGGATTTTCCTCGTATAATGTAGTAAAAAAAAAAAAAAAAAAAAGTCAGCAAACTGAACAAAACAAATTTAAATCTGTTGGTTTAATGAGATGAAAAGAAAAAGAATGATAGAAAGATACAAAGGAAGACATCATAGTTTTAATTATACGATTAAAATAACTTCCCATTTTTTATGTAACAGATCTGGTCAGCAGCTTTTTAAAACTTCTGTATGATGCAAAATGATTTATGCAACTCACATGTAAACCCCTGAAACCTTGTACATGCTGACAACATACTATTTTCTGGCTAACACATCATGTTCACTGTCCTCATGTTCAGGGTCAAGACTGAAATGTTTGACAGGTAGACATCTCCCACAACATTAAACATTCAGCTTTAAGTCAGAGTGAGTCCACTTCTCTTACTCTAGGTGAATAGCAACAACCAAACATTAAAAAAAAACACTGCTTTACTACTTACTTTAGATAGCCAGCTTAAATGGAGCCTGTCCTCTGTGGTCATTGTTTGAGAGGTGGGGTTCATTAAATGGAAATTTTGGAGCAACTGGACAGACAATCATGTACAGACACATTCATACCTAAGGACAATTTGGAGCCAGCAATTGACCTAACAGTCACGTGTTTGAGTGTGGGAGGACACTAAAGTACCCAGAGGGGAATCAATTCATCCACAGGGAAAATAAGCAAACTCCATGCAGAGAAAGGAGAGCAAAGCAACAGTTCTACCAACTGTGCCACTGTGAAAACAAATATTTTTAAGTAATGATACTTGTGTGCAGGCTATAAAACACTCATTCATCATATTACAAGACAAATCCATTTCAGATTTAGTTTGTAAAATTGCCTAAGCTCATTAACTTTGGGCTAAATATGTGAACATATTAATCATGTTGTTCCTGCACAAATTTTTTTTCTGGGGGTTTCTCTTTGCTCTAAGAGATTGGCATATAAATATAAAAATAGACAGAAAAGCGCATAATACATGCAGATTACTGAAAAAGCACCTCAAGGGCATCTATTTACACACAACCAAGCTGCATGTCTTTCTCCAAACACACACATACACAAACACTTTTTTAGCTTGCAAAGTTTGAAACTGACATTTTGTCACTGTCACTTTGTTTTTCTAAAGCACCAACGTGACTACAGCCTCTAAGTGACACCTATTTTACAAATCCTTTGGGAAAAGTGTAAAGTTCTTTCATCCCAAAACGTGTGTGTGTGTGCGTGTGTGTGTGTGTGTGTGTGTGTGTGTGTGTGTGTGTGTGTGTGTTTTTTTGTTTTTTGTTTTTTTATCCATTGATTGACTGACTAACCAATGGACAGTTGAGCATTTTCTTGGCATTTATTTGCAATCATAACCCTACAAACATATTATTATACTTCTAGTCCAATACATTTTTTGTAAGGTAATCATTTTTAACTGTTGGTTTTACGTAATACTAATGAAATTGCAGCATGTTTTTATCAATAACAGTTGTCATGCATGACACATTTTTAGATCTTTTAGAGTCTAATATCTTGTAAATAACCATTGATTAACTTTTAGCTTGATTTAGTAATGGTTCCAGAAAACAATCAAATAATGCTTTCTTTGGGTCACACCATCATGCTGTTTTAATTGCAACTGTTTTTTAATATATTTTTTCTTAACATTTACAGAAAATATATGAGTAAATGTCTGATAAAGACTCCAACAACATTCATCTGATGGTTTCTCCAGTCTAAAGAACCCAAAGTAGTCTGGTTGGTATCCTCTCATCAGACAGACAACTACCTCTATTTCATGGTTCAAAAACTCTGGTTTCTAAGTAAAAAGAAAGAATGGCTCAAGGTTAACTGCAGTAGCAAGACAGTTATTAGTGTGCAGCAAGCAAGGATTGGTGGGGAAAAAAGTACCTCTTGATTTTTTGCAAGATACCTGCCACACAGGCAATTTGGCGCTCCCAAAAAGAAATTACGACTCAATCTCACAGATGTTAAACCATTTTAGACTAACAGCAATAATTAGACAATAATTGGGGTGTCTCCTTATGTGAGTGTTCCCAAGTACTTGTATGGCATTTGCAGAGGGATATTACACAGGAGGTTTGTCTGTCAAGGTACTTACTTTCCTAAATTAAACTCACTTAATTGAAGTAAAAGCCAAGGTCTGTTTATGTGACACATGAACTTGCAGACATTATTACAATTTGGCAGCCCAATCCAATAAATTGACATGTAACAGTCACCTCAGCTCTCTTCTGCTTTACCTATGAAAGCCTTGCAATTATATAACTATGTTTTCCTCCCATTTCCCTTTTGAGCTGTCAATCTTGTCTTACTTTCCAATGACACAGAACTTATATTTTTGTCTGTTTAAGTAAATGCTGATCACAAAGTCAGAACATAAACATTTTTAGCTGATAGAAAAAAATAAATGTGTTGCAATGTAGATTTTTAAACTTTTTTTTGTTTTGTATCCCATGCCAGCTGCAAGTCTAGTAGTTGAGTGTGTGGCCATTGCTGAGTTCTGCAGTTGTATCTGGCTGCCATCAACTTATCTATTTTTGAGTACTTAAGGAGCTCTCTGATGTCCTCCAGTGCCTAATCGGTAGCAGTAAAAATGACCTTCGTTTTATTACTTTAGACTTTTAAAAACCCTTTGTTTTTGGTAATTAATGTACCTTCATTTGTGTTACCATGGAAAAAGATCAGAGAAAGTGGTTATCTTAAGATATTTGATTGCTTGCCCAGGATTTGTAATTCTTCAAACTCATCTCTCACCTTCTGTAAGGTCCACAAGAACCTGCATCTCAGAATCAGAATCAGAATCAGAATCAGGCTTTATTGGCCAAGTATACTCACACATACAAGGAATTTGTTTTTGGTTACATATATGCTTGCAGTGCACGAAAAATACATTAAAGGCACGAGAAATACAGTAAAGAAACATTTGTAACATGTAGGATGGATAATTTATATATTTTTTTTAAAGTGCAGTTTTGTGCAGTATAAAAACTATAGAAGTAATAAAAATATATAAATGAATTGTTCAATTGTTCATGAGAATAATGGAAGTTGGAAAAAAGCTTCTCTGTAGCCTGGTCGTACAGGTCTTCATGTGGCTGAAGCGTCGGCCTGATGGAAGGCACCGAAACAGGTGACGGCCAGGGTGAAACGGGTCGGTGATGATTTTCTCTGCACGCTTCCTGGTTCTGGAGACATGCAGGTCCAGCAGTGCGGGCAGTCTGTCTTTATGGTTACCAACACAACTCAATTCTTTCCAACAGATCATCAGCCAATCCTGGAATCCTTCCCTTCTTGAACACACGTAGCACCTTATTGCTAAGCTGGACAAAACCTTTTATCCTCAGACCAACTTTCAGCTCATATGAGTTCCATTTAAAAACAGCATTACTACCAGTCACTCTGTTTCAAACCACTATCCTTCCTTTCCCAGATATCTTGGCAACCCAAATCTACCTGCCTCTAACTACCACTAATGAACATCTCAAACTACGCCTGATCTCTGAGTTCTCTCTCCATGTATGTCAGAACATAAACAGTTTGATTATTGTTGCATGTTACAGACAAATAAGATTGTCTAGGCTTCAGTAGTCAACAACGATATGAGTAAAACAATGCGAACATGTAGTTGATTGAAAAGGCTAATTGCATTTGTGTCAAACAGTCGATAACTAGAGCATTATTTAAGCATAACGAATGTGCAGTATTGGCGCTCTATTTAAAAATTTGGCAAATAGTTCTCTTGCAAAAAAATAAAGTATAATTGATACACCGGACTTTCCTTAGAACAATTTCTGAACTCTTCCACAGTCTTTGGTCCATTTTCAACCACAAACTATCTTTTTTTTTGTTTCTTTGTTTTTTTTCTTGTTAAGAGTCAAAAAGGCATTGCCTAATTTGATTGTAAATGGTTTATTTTAGATTTTTTTTAAAAGGAAGAAAGTAGTTTTTTAAAGTCCAAAGTTAGCGGAGCTGTGTTTTGGGAAACCTTCAAAATTTTATGATTTCCACTGCTGACAAGCTTCATTGAGATGCTGACTTAATTTTCCAGCAGCAACTGGCATTACCAAACACTGTCAAACAAACCAATAACTACTCAAATGAACATGGGATCACCATCCTTGACATGCTACTAAATTAGGCCGACGTCTCCATGGCACACAACACTGATGCAGTAATTCATACAAAAGGACCCCGATCAAGTATATACTTTATTTACACTATACTAAATTCTATGTCAAAAAACCTTTTTATTTTTCTATGGTTATAATCTAATCTTCTGATTTAGTAAATGTAAGATTTTTATAATTTTCAATATTTCTATCCTTCTATGTACTTTATTAATAGAATATATGATTTTAAAATTATCAATGTAATTCTAAAAATGTATTAACATTTTTTATGATAATTTCTCGTTGAGAAAATTGTAGAAACTAAGGAGATTTGTTGTTACTTCTTGAAGTATGTTACCATAATTAATCATGACCATAGGTTAGGCACACATAAATCACACTTTAAAAGTCATGGTTATCAGAATAAAGCATAATTATCTGAAGAATATTAATATATAAGCACACTTGCTCTTGGTTTTCCACACATTCTTATTATTCTTATTTCATTATTGCTATTTGGGTGTTTCATCAGTCTTTATTGTTATAGTTGTTATGGATTTACATTGGTATAAATAGCTGAAAGCATGACTAAAGAAAGCTGTCTTTTTTATGGAAGACTTTGAGCTTTAAAGATGTTCACATTTGTTAAGGTTTTTGTTTTAACACGTAACAATAGATGTTTAACCTGATTTGTAAAATGTACAACTGATGATTGTTGAATAAACAGCAATTCTTACAATGCTAAAGCATTAGATATGATTTTATAACCTATTCAACCTTCTCACATCTCACAACTGTGAATGATTTGTTTTCTGCTTGTTTTGATTGTGTTGTTAATGTCCTCAATGTACTCACAGTTAGACTCTAGTTTATAGTGTGGATTTTGATGCTAAGTAAATGCTTTAGATTGAATTTAGGGTTATTAACTAAAGAGGTGGAACTTAAATAAACTTAAATAAACTTTTAACTGTGAACATTTTTGAAAATCATTCATCATCATCCTCTCAGCGCACAATGTCATTTGGTATCTTGTGTTAAGCCATTCAATATCCCTAGGCTGTAGCTTTGACAAAATAACTATGTGGGATTTATTCTTTAACACAGTTTAAATAGTTGATTCAATTACTTAACTTTAGGTAGCTAAATAAATCTCTGCATTACTGAATATGTGCTGTAAATGTAAAAGTAATTTTAAAAGGAAACTGGATAAAGAGTACTAGTTTGGTAATTGTGTATTTAAAATTGATCCTTCCAATTTCCAAATTGTAAAACTTCAGTAAAATAATGTTTGGGTAAATACAAAAAAACTAATAACAATAACAATAATAATAAAATTAAAATGATTGTAACAATTATAAATTATATAGAAAAATAAAACATTTTTTTCCAACCCTTCAAAGCACTTTTGGAAATATAATAATCTTATAAATTATCCCATAAAAATCCTAACAGGGTAATCCTTGTAAACATATGATTTTTCCACTGAGACATGGTTTGTGTCAGCCATAAAGTCTGAGTGGAAACAACTTTAAGAATAATTATTTTCTTCTGTCCTTTATTTTCCTCCTGGGTGGACAGCATTGGTCGCTGCTCAGTTTACTTGCTGACACCAGAGAACCTCTGTCACAGGTTATGAAAAACATAAATCAAGTACAGACTAAACCATAATATCTTTACCTATGAAAGCGTATCCTTTTCAGCATCAATCTATTTTATGATTAAGTAGTTTGCTTTCACTGACAAAATGAATGTACACCAAAATAGACAAAGTGGTTTTAGATCAGTAACAACATATTTAGCATTGATTGAGATAGTGGCTCCCCCATTGAAGACCTAAACACATCACACTGTGATAATGGTATAGAGGACTTGAATTTACAGTTTTGCCACCCTCTGTTCAGAAATAATGAATGCAGTGAAGCAAAGAGATTATTATCTACTAAACTGTTTTTAATTTTGACGTAAAATTAAAAAGGTTTTTTTTGACACTTTTCATCACTTGTCATAAATAAGGAAAGAAAGATGATACAAAGCAATCTTAAGTTTGGTTGTGATATCATTATGTTGCAGTTTACATCCAAAGCTAACACTGACCTAATCCTATTTGAACTATCATCTTGGTCTGCTTAAATACCTTCATGCCCTTCAAACACAATCAGTTCAGATTTTAGAGAGATATTCCAACATGATCAATAATCAAAATACAATAAAACTACATCTTGCTAGCAAACCTGTGTTGACTATTTGACAAGGAAAAGTTTACACTAAAAGCATCCTACTAGAAACAAACAAAGCTCTAAAGTTAACTTAAAAATGTATCAACAGTTTTCTTCTCCCTTCTTCACCTTCTCCCTCCCTTCACCTGGATCACTTCCTTAAACCAACCACCCCCCTCTAGTTTCTGGAACACAGGTAAGATGTAAGGTTACGAACAGCCACATGTTTTAGACGTTTTAGGCAAAATATATTAACATCAATTTCTTAACTTATCAATTTCATTACTGACATTGAAAACACAAGGAAGAACAGGTGTTGCGTACATCATCGCTAAGATAATATAAAAAGCACAATAATTAATCCAGGAATTTGTGATTAACAGGAATTAATCTCTTGTTTTTTTATATAGTAGTTTTATCGCTGGTAAAGTTAAGAGATTATGGGATATTTGCTAAAATGTCTATTTCATTAATTAGGCCTAGCTGCAACCCATACAGGATCTTACTGCATTACCTACAACAAATTATTATCACAGGACGACTGGTTGGAAATGATTTCCTTAGGAACCATATTAAGGTTAAACTTTGATTTGAACACCTCTGAACTGCTCAAATCATAAATACCTCTTTGTGGCTGTCAGTGCAATGTTGGTTTTGTTTCATGAGCTGTAAACATCTATTCAAAGAAGTGAAGAGTAATTGGAAATGACTAAGTTGCTTTTTAGTTTTTTTTTCATGGTTATTTGCATCAGAATTTTAGTCTTACGTGGAAAAGCATTCAAAATGTTTTATTGATGATTTTTAAGCAATCAACGATTTCTTTGTTAGATCATCATGAGTTTGTTCAGAAACAAAATAATCCATTGCTGTTAAAGACAGTCCTGAAAATACAGTAGATGTCTTTCTTATAAATCATTTTACTGTTTTAGATCAAGGACTGCAAATGGTAAAAACTGGCACAGAGCTGATTGGTGTATTTCTCCCTGTTGAAGTCCCTAAAGATGAACAAAACATGTATTTACCATACAGATAGACTTAAACATAAATTAAATTCATTACATATTCTAACCCAGTCAAAAACCCACATAAAAGTGTTTAAACTAACTACAAACAACAAAATGTTCTCAAGACCTTTGATGTGAAATTATTAGCTGGGTCTGCATCTGAAGACTTAGACATATTAAACATTCATTCAGTGAGCTAATCCAAACATTAATTTTTTTCCTTTTCCCTTTTTACTAAGCTTAGCAGGGCATTCATGAATCCCTTCTGTAATTATACTTCTTCCATTGGCTCAAACACAAGCAGATTCACTCAAATCCCACTCAACATTATGAGTGGATTATGAGCCAAAGGCCTATAAAAAGTTCTGACTGTTTAAACCTAATGAGCTTGTAGTCTGTCTGGGTTTGCTTTACAGCAGTGAGAGTCATTTGCATGATCAACTGACAAAGATGTTATCCGGGAAAACTTCATTAGGTTCATTACTTTCCAGTAATGAACCTAAAGTATGCATTCTGTGCATAGTGCTGACAATGCTATTTAAATGCTAAAAAAATTGTATCTCTTTTCCAAAAGATACAATTTAAATGATGCAATAGACCGTATACTAGCAGAAGTGACTCAACATGATAAACTTGTAAAAACGTTGCCTAATTAAGTACTAATGCATTTGTCATTCACTTATGAACAGAGTAGCATGTTTCTTATATTCTGTAACATACTGTAACTTTTTCTGTTTAAGAAAAAAGCACCAGATTTTAAGTTTGAAATATTTACTGCAACACATTTCTTAAGGTTTAGAGGATTAAGGTTGATTAATGTTGTCACATTTATGTTGGAATATCTTTAGAAAGATTATTTGCAAAAATGTTCATACTGATGAGCTTCCATTCAGAAAGACGGGACAACATCTCTCAAGAGAGAATCTTTTATTAGATATTGATAAACATAGCACATACTTAACTGTTAAATGTTAACAAGACTTAATGTTAATGAAGTAGATTATTCTGGCCAATTCCTAAAATTTGTCAGCAACGCTTCACTTTGGTTTGAAGCAAAGGAATTTGAAAGTGGGAGACAATAAATTAACCCTGAACAATGCTTAGCAAGAAGCTCATCTCTATTTACGCTGCTTCTAAATTTCAAATTGTTGAGAGAGGAATCT
Source organism: Orestias chungarensis (assembly GCA_032876305.1). Taxonomy (NCBI): domain Eukaryota; kingdom Metazoa; phylum Chordata; class Actinopteri; order Cyprinodontiformes; family Cyprinodontidae; genus Orestias; species Orestias chungarensis. Next base: position 1,721,472 of record JAVLVB010000890.1, on the reverse strand, counting down.
TCCCATGTCTGCCTTTAATTTTTAAGCTGCTAGGTTTCCCCTACTAAAGACAGAGATCGTCACAGGGTGATACTGCCACCAGTATGTTAATAGAGTCATCATTGTTTCCTGGATCTTTCTCTGATCAAGTCTTTCCTTGAATTGTGCAGTTAGGTTACGTGGGTGGCTATATCTGGGTAGGTTCGCAGTTTTCCTATCCATATTCCATATTAAGATTAACCAGTGCTCAGAAAGATATTCAACTAAAAAATATAACTCTTCTTTAAACTACTACAAAACGTATTCCTTGTTCTTCATGGTGTTGTCAAACAAACCATCATGCGACAGAACAGGAACAAAAATCCATTCATAGAAATTAATTTCTTAACAAATTAACTTTATTAACGTACAATTATGTTCAAAGTTAAGAAAAACTAAAAGAAATACTCTCATAATTTATCAGCTTTTTATTTTATCTTTAAAAACTAATTAAAGACACAATTCTGTAAAAGGCTACATTATCTAGGGAGTTGCGATTTGACTAAATGTAAAAAAAAAAAGCTAAGTAGATGTGAAAACTTTTGCCAGACAATGTACGTTTTAAGGACTCATGTGTTAACATTTATTTCCATTTAGGGTTTTGATAAAATTTTCCAAATGAATTAACTACACTAAAAGATGTGTTTATTAATAAATTGTGAAAGGGAGGCAATTACTATTATATAAACCACTTAATACATTAAGTCCTTTACTTTTCAATATGTTTATACCATTAAAAAATAAATTTGTGGGTGTAACCAAAAAAGAAAAAAAAGAGACGTGGTATGATCCCCCTGGTGGATCCACCTCTGATGCCCCGCATGGATGCGCCGCGAGCCACCCCACGTTCACTCACTTATTACGACTGCGTCCTGCAGCCGAAGCGGCTCGGATCGGAGACTCTGACGCAGGTCAGACAGTGAACCCATCTTAAATAAACAAAACCCTGTTTATACGGTGAAATGTTAACAAAAAACCGCGGAGGTCCTCGATCGCAGCCATCCGGGGTGACCAACATGTGCATCAGAGGGGTAAAAACTGGAAAACAACTGTTTTGACTTGAGTATTATTATTTTGTTGTTTATTTCTTTTCTTTTGTGGATGGAAAGAGTTCACATCAACGTTTTTAATTAATACAAACGAGGATATTTTTGGGTGGTGGACAGTTTTTGCGGGAGAATAACTTAAAGCCGGCGCTTCGGATGCGCGCTGCGAGGCTGGAGCCATCCGGAAACGCGCGCCGACATGAATGCACTGACCGGGATGAGCGTCTGCAAGCACCGCTGGAGATGTGTTACGGTAAACATCCAAGATCACTTGGTCAATGTCTTATTCTATGGTATATGCTATTATTATTGTTATTATGCTTTGTTGAATTTATATCTGAGGTTATAGTAATAAAATACAGTAGATAAATGTGGAGAAATTGCTCATGTCAGGTAATAATGATCTATTTTCTTTACAGGTTACAAAGCATTTTCACATCCCAGCTGAGTTAAAATATCTCATTAGTAATATAAAACAAGCTGTGCCTCCTCTAATTCTTGTGCCCACCATTAAGAGCATGGAGGCTTTCTGTAAGAGTTCTAACATCCACCTACTAAGTCTTTTTAATTTAAAACCCCTCTGGCATAACTCATTGTTGTCTGTAATCCATGGGCAGATTGGATTCCCCCCAGTCTCATCATCTCTTGCCTTTCTTTTGATTGCAGCCAGCTTGATTGCTTCAGATTGTCCAAAGTCCTGCCGAGTCCGCTGGAAGTAGTTACTCTCCTTAAAATCAAATGTCCATGTGTGAGAGGGAGCTCTGAGAGGAAGCATTCAATTCTGTAATGAAGTGAATTGGAAGTAAAGTAGATCTATTTGACTCTTACATATATTTTAGGAAAGTCCGTAAATGAAAAAGTTTGGTCAGCTGTTGTGTGTGTGTTTTTTAAAGTACTTCAGAAATAAAGTGGGATGGTTTGGTGAGCATGTTTTTTTGTTTATTCAACAAAAAGACAGCCTCATGCTTCTGGTGCAAACTTCTTTCAAACCACCCTAGCTAACGTTTGTGCTCTGTAGCACAGTTGCAATTCATTTCCTAAAGTGGTTGGAACATATGAGCCACTACAAATTTCTTTGGGGAAGTCTCATTATGGAGGGACATGTTTCCCGACGATGTCACTAACTCACTGAGTGGCAGAGGGTGAACCTGGAGTTCATAGTACCCCACTGAGTGCCGCCTGATGATCGGAGTGACCAGGGAAAATCTGTGCGTTGAATGAGGAGTGATTAATGCAGAAATCTTGGGGACGTAAAAGTCAGTGCTTTGGAGCGGCAATCACAAGCAACCAATCTCTGTCTTAAAAGGTGTGTGTGAGCAAGGTGGGTCTACAAGTATGACTTAGTTATGCCAGTTTTTCTTGGATTATTTGGCCAAACTCCCCAATGTAAGGAGCTTCTGAAAATGTAGCCATAATTATTTCACCAGAGTCATATGGTTCAAAATACAATTCTATTGTATTAGCGGTTTTAGCGGGTAATTTATTAATAGCTTGAAAGGAAGAACGGAGGGAAAAAACACTAAAGGCGATGGTGGTGGGGGCATGCAGTAATTGGCTTAGGGCGCAAATCAGAACTCTGGACAGCTACATTAAGAATTATAGCTTATATATGTATATATATATATATATATATATGATGTCCCTGTTGGTTCTTTGAGTCATGTGACACCCCAGGTAAAAGGTTTAGCTTGATTTAATGTCAGATAGTAAGACAAAATGTGTTCCTGTACAGAAAACATTCAGATCCCGCATGTGTTTTAGCATTCTAATCCTACCGCACACCCTTCTTTTGAATACAGTAATCCTTATTTATGCTTCTATTTTTTCAGGTGTATTTAAATTGCATATTGTAACATAAATTAGTGTGTGAGTTCCAGGTCAATAATTTAAAAAAAATCAGTACCATTGGAAAACAACTAGATTGCTTGCTGAATAAGAGCGCATGATTATCTCTTAGTTGAGTTTCATGACTTCCTGTGTGGTATTTCTTTTATTGGCAAACAGACCAACAGTTAAATTGCATTGGAAACGTGCTTTGGGGAAAGATGCCACCACAAAAACAGAATCAATTTTGGTTTTTTTGAGTGGGGGGTGTGGTTGAGATTGGCACCATTTGGTAGTCTTCAGGGAAATAAAACAAGAAGAACAATGTGAACAGATATACTGGCAAAGATATGCTGGAAACAAAACAAAAAAAAAAGAATATTTAACAATAGCTGACATTGCTTATCTTTACAAAAAATAACTTTACTTTCTTTCAAGTGAGAAGATCGATCCAGACCAACATATTAGGCATGTTTAGGATTTTCATGGGACTATAACCATAAAGTAAATCAATTTCACATTGCATAATGAAAATAATTTAAAATAAAAATGTATTCTGTGATCTAATTGCCTACCTAAAACATTTCATCATGTACAATCAGATTACTAATGTAATAAATATTATGATGACTTTATTTGCAATGACATTAATTTCTTTCTTATAACCAATTGCAAACTGTAAGAGGGCAATTTCAGCCTGCTGTTCCAGAAGGGCGCAGCAACAGGTGGGGTAGGGGCAGATGTGCATAACTCTAGGCACCTTCTATCATCTGTTTGTCTTTTAAACGATAACTTTTCTAGACATACTACAGATAGAACAACACTTTATCCAGTGGAAATAAGATATTCATATTGTAAATATATTTAGTTAAGCCTCCTATCTCAAATAACTTAAAAACGCATTAGTCGATTGTATGAAACTATTTAATCTAAAAAAAGGCTTTGATCGACTGTTGACCTGTCCATGGTACAACCTGTCCCTTATCCTCTGGAGTAAGTCACCAGCTCCCCCACGACCTTACACAGGATGGATGGATGGATTATTAATGGATAATGATCTACTGCCGATATATCAGCACAACATCATCAGTTGTCATAAGAGATAACAAATCTCCCCCTGGTGGGTATCAATGAAGTGTGATCTATCCAGAATGTGTCACAGCAACTACCTCTATTTATAACTACAAAGGTATGACATTGTGAACGTCTGAAGGTACCAATATTTGCCTAAATCCAAAGTTTGTTAGACTAACAATCCACAATTGGTAGTCTAAGGTCACTTAGACTACCAATAGTGTTTTGATGAGAGGTTTAAGAGAGAAGTGAGGAACATGTGGGTTCATCATGTATTGCATCATTGTAATATAAAAAGGTTACAACCTAAAAACAAAATAAACTATTTCTTGACCTCTGACTTCTTAAAATATGTGTACTTTTATTTCCCTCTGTAATGTAGAATAAGGCCTTAATTGCCCAGGCTTATGTCAGAGTTGGCAGTTTTGGTTGGAATAAGTGCATTTCTGATCAGGCTGTTCTCACCAGTAAATTTTTATGTTGTTTGATTAACCATAGTTGGCTGAGGTCTTTTTAAAAGTTTAACCTTTACATTATTCAATGTGATTCATAGTTATATATGGGCAATTTATTGTCTTTATTTAGGTTACACATCCTGAGATTACAAAGTTTAAAGAAACGTTTTAATAGATAACAGATGTCTTATTTCTGCATATTTGAAGGGGGTGTTCCTGCGCATAACTGGTTATGTTTGCCAGAATCTGTCAGACCAAAGTTTGAAATGTGCTTGCAGGATGCATGAGAGCTGCTCAATAGCAGCTCTTGTCACAGGGGAGATTGAGATGAGCGCTCTGGTGGCGTGCCCCTGGTGTGCTATGGAGAAATGAAGGAGTTGGCATGTGTTATGTCATGCCTGCGGCTTGTGTGCTTAGATCAAAACACTATTAGTCTCTTTGTCTTGTGCCACTACTTGAGTGAGAATATGTGACAAGGAAAATAAATCTAATTAAAAAAAAACCTTTAGTTTAAAATGTTTTGGAAAGTAGCATAATACACACTTCAAATCTTGGAAGAAGGAAACATATTTAAAATATTATAATTAAATATATACACGCTTTAAAAGACAAATATATACTAAAGCATAATTGCCTCTTTGTCTGTATGTGTTAAATATTTCAAAAGTAACAACGGTAAATCAAAATGTACCGAAAAAAGATTTTTTTTTTCATGTACCCAGAGCCTCAAGATTCACTGAAAAATAAAGGGTAGGAAAACATGATCTAGCATCGGATCAAATGAAGTTACAGGACATCAAGATATAGTATTGTGCTCTATTTTTTCAGCTCTTGTCTTGTTTCTTAGCAGAGTGTAGGAGTCCGAGCTCATTCATGATTCAAAGCTGGCGGGGTGGGTGTGATTGTGAGGGGGATGCTCATGCCTTTGTGCTCGGTGTAAATGTTATCTTCATCTGGACTATTCAAGTAAATGGGACGTGGAGTACAGTCCTGTTAATACACCTTTGAGCCCTGAAAATTGATGCCGACTGAAATATGGGGCATCACGATCAGGGTCAAATCAGTTGACAACGCTCTCAGCTTCGGTGTCTGACTGAATTACAGTCTGTGCTTTATCAACTCGAGCTAGTGCTGTCAGAGGAATAGAGGGCAGGAGATATCACTCTTACAACATAAAACCTTTGAAAATTTCTCTTTGTCTCTAAAAATCTGAAGCTTCTGCAACAGCAACTGCATTTCCTCAAAAGTTTTTTTTTAATCTGTATTTATCTCGTAATGTCTCATGCCTCCCAAGGTTTCGTGTTCAAATATATGTTATTTCAGACATTTTCAATTTTAGCATCATACTGGCATTATTTTAGCAAAATGCGCTTCCTTAATTTTAAATACGGTGTTTTTAGAGCAATAACACAGTTCTTCCTGCAAAGGATTCAAATTCCTTTTTTTTTTACATTTTTTCACATTATGATCACAAACTTTATTTCATTTTAAGGATGAGAAAACAGGGTTAGATTATAAAAAATATATCTAACCTTTTCAATATTTCATGGAGCTCATTTTATACTATGTCATGACTTTCAGCCAAAATGGCTATGCATGGCAAAAACAGCATAAATCAAACAGCATGCCAATAGGCTATAGTAAATCAAGAAAAGGTGTATACAGCCAGATGTTTGACTCAGTGTTTAACTCCTGGGTTTTATGAGGCTTACATAGCTATAAAATTATAATTAATTGATTTACCCCAGTTTTCTAAAAAATTAGTATTTTAAAAGGATGCAATCATTTTTATTTGAACAAACTGTCTTTAATTATTTTGGCATTTACCAAATAATAAATACATTAATAATCCTGATTGGGGGAAACATTCAAGTCTGGGCTGTCGTTTCTGCCTGAGTCATATCCCATTTCTCAAGTTTTGACTATTTCAGTGACATGAAAGAAGTTGGAACTTGAAAGGCAAAGTTTGAAAGCCTTCCCTATCATTGACATTCATCTCATATGGCAAACAAATGGGAGAATCAGCTTGCAATAAAAGTGAGCTATTGGCTTTATCACGAACACTTAAGGCCATAGGGGTATTTGATTTGTATGTGGACACTCCCAGACTCCCCCATCATCTTAGTGCTGATCTTCTTCGGATCAAAGGGATTTTTTTTTGCTCCCACCACCCACCTCACCAGCCTTCCAGTCTGATGTCTTGTCTCAGGACTTGCTGAATAATAAAGATCAAGGGATTGCTGTCAAAGGCCGAGAATATAAATTAAGTGTCATGACAGTTCACGTATTCTGGCAGAGTTCACTTGTTTTGCTGTCAGGAGTGGACATATTAATATTAGATGACCAGACAGTAAAACATTTACATGGCTGACAAAACAATTACTTTAACAGATTCTGAAGACGCCTTTTATATGTGTGTAACAAATTATGGAGACAGCTCAATATGCAGACCAATAAGACACCTATGCATCTACAATATCAGCAGCAACACATTTGACTTAATTACTATGCATATAAATATTCGGCATATTTAAAAAAATCGTATGTTCGAAGTTGAAAATAAAGCTTTGCTGAATTCCTATATTTTGTTTCTCTAAAATGCATTTTGCAAAGTAATTTATTCAGCACATTTCACAATGTTTCCCTCAAAGGCGGAGAACTCCAAAAATATCCAGAAGCAGAAGAGTGGGATTTTAAGTCTTTCTGTTTTATTATTAAAAGCCAACAGTTACTCATGACATTTGCATCCTAATAACTGCAAGATAAATTGGAACTAAGTCGGCACTCTAAACCTAATCTCTATAATGAGATTTATAGACGAAAAATGTGCTTCTTTTAATGCTACAGGCAGGAAAGAGGGGTAGTGCGGGCAAGGGAGGGTATTGATATACTCACATGAGTATCAGTATGCTCTGTCATGCCTTTCAGTGGTGCAAAGAGGCAGCGTGCAGATAACTAGGAAAGTATGAAGGTGTAATCTTTCAGTTGTCCCTGCTTCTTTTTTTTGACCCTCGCCTCTTGATAGACTATACTGTGCATTCCTATTAATTCCTTACTCTCATTCATTTTCCCATGCTGATGGTGTGTATTCAGGAGAAGCTGCACCATTAGTCAGTTCAATGTACCAAGGATAGCAAGTTGGAACACACGCAATACCTAATTTCCTCCCATCATGTTTTCACTTACTGTAACCAGCTTTCAATAAGCAAACATTTATCTCTTTATTTACCTGTAATAAGACCTCAGCTATCAACATGTCGGCGACGTTGAAAGTATTTAGCAGGGTACAACTAGATCTCTGTCTCAGTAGCAGAGTTGGAGTCACTCTCATTATAACTTCACAACAAGTCCCTGTGGGGAGACTAGAAAAATGCTTTTGGTCTACTTACAGTCAGCTCTTAATGTCAAAAACACATAATCCAGCTAACATGGATTCGAGGATTCTGCACAGTGCTTTATTACATGCTAAGGTTGTGTCTGACAGCCGGGCTGACTTTTGTTTTGTCTCAGCAGGCTTGAGCAAAATAAGGCAATCCTTTTATGCTTTTCTTGAAGGCAGGATATCTGTTCTCTCATATTAAGCTTGCTTAAGAAAACTTCACAGAAAGTCTTGTGAAATATCATTTTTGCATCTCTGCAAATATAAAAGGATGTTACTTTCAAAGTGTCTTTTTATAATCCCTTCTCTTTTATCAAGGAATTATTGTTACTATCCCTGGTGGTGAGACCAGTGATTGTGACTAATTAATACTTCTCTGCTCTTTTTCTTTTTATCTGACAGATGAATGGTGAACACTACAGGAAAGGACAAAGCTAAATTTTAATTCGCCTGTGACTGGATCCTGAGTCCATTAAAATGGAGTTGCAATGGAAACTTATTGTACTGCTGTCATTAGTGAAAAGTGTGACAGGTAAGCCTCCAAAACATGTTGAAACTCTTTTAATTTTTTCACATTAAAACAAACTTTTAAAAAAGCTTTTAATGTTGGTGCATCACCCTGCTATGTTGAAACAACTATGAGTCCAAGATGTCCCCACTAGTTTTGGATATTTAGAAAATTACATTTTTATCTTTTCTTCTTTTTGATATTGCTCATTTACATTAAAATATAATTGATAGCTTCTGTTGAATTTTCAAGTTGATACACAGATCTAGGTAAATTTATGATCGGACTTTGATTAAACTGTTATAAGACATGTGCATACCTTGATCGGAAATCATTATTTGTAGCTCTGACTGTGTTTTTAGGGTAATTGTCCAGTTGAAGGGAGAACCTCTATCCCATTTTTTCCTGTCTTTTACTAATGTTTTCCAAAATATATCAGGGAATTGCATAGATTTTTACTAAGATTAAACTACACAACTTTTTTTATAACATAAAAATTCTACTTATTACAATTTGTATAATAATTTGACGAGGTGGAATTTCTTTTGGAGGGCAATGCACTTTCTTTGTTCAATCACACTGATGGAAAATAATATAAAGGAGTGTATATTTGAACTGTTTATGACAAACAGTGACCAAATCTTACAGAAATCTTTGAAGACTTTGAAAAAGGTATAAAGCCTTAAAGTGTTAGGCCTTCTTTTTTATAAGGTCAGGTCTGCCTGAAAGCAAGCTGCCCAGTCTCCAACCAGCTAACATGTAACAGTGGACTGTGCAGTCATTAAATTTTAAAAGGGGCCTCAATTGTTTTCCTAATTGAGACAGCACTGGTTGTGGTACAAAAATCTTGTCATTGATCTGGCTTTTAACGAGAGACCTAATTTTTCTCCCTTTAGAAGCTGTTCAGGGTCAAATATGAGTTCTCCTCAGAACGAGGGCTCCTGAAGCTGAGAACAAGATTAATAATTGCTTTATTACATAGGAAAAGTATCTTCATAAAAAAGTTATCTTTTCATGTTGCCCGGTTTAAATTCAACGTCTCCTCCTTATGGCTAGGACCAAAAAATAATTACTCTGCATGCACGTGAGAGCTAGCGTCTCTGAGCATGTTGACACCTAAATCTGCATACATGACAATTAGCCCAACTTATTGGTGAATATGAACACATTAATGAATTTCTGATGAGACTATCTTCTGGGAGGAGCTGCAAGATGGATTGGTATCTACACCACAATTCCAGATCATCCAATGTTTTCTGCCTAAGCATTGTTAGTTTCAAATTAGTTTCATGGGTATCAATTCAGAGCAATTTGGTGCTTAACAGTGGAACAGGAGCTAAATATTGCTGCAAAGTATTGCGCTGCACAGTCCTTGTCTTGCTCTTGAGGCTGATCCTCAGCGGAAACACATAGTTACTGAGCATTAATATTCAGTGTGGGCTTCCATTAGATGTGCTCTACTTAAAAGCAAATATGTCCAAGGCCTTTTGGTGCAGTAAAAAAAATAAGGAAGTATGTGATGTGTTTCTACATGTAAACATCCAATGCTGCAAAGTTCTATTGTGCAATTGCTTTAGTTGTACAATGTTTCTTGACTGAGGTATTGTTGTCTTTCCCAGACAGTGGATATTGATGTGGGAGGGCAGGTTGAGGTAAAGGCATTCCCAAAGTGAGTTCATGTAAAGTTAACCACCTCTTCTCTTATTCCTCTCTGAGGGTCTGACTAGCCTGGGGCAGAGTTAGTAGAGCAAGATGACACTGGGGCAAAGGGAATGATGCTCTTTGTTGTAACAGGTACTGCAATGTTAATCTGCCTACGCTTTTCTCTTACAGCCTAAAATGAAAATACCCTCCCAGGTATTTTACATTTTTACAAAACATTTTCCCAAAATTCACATTTTTGTCAACATTAAAACTGATTTCTGTATACTATATTTTACATAAAATAAGTAGTTGTGCAAATGCTCACCCCAATTTGGCAGAGGTCCAGCTAACTAATCCTACTGGTCTTACAATGAGTAGAATTGATATAACCTGTGTGTAGTGAATGTTTTTTCTAGTGATTGTCACTTGAGACACTAAAGGCATCTGTGTGAAAGGGCCATTCACAGGTAACTTGGTATATTTAGCTGACATTACAGCATCAAGAACACTTCAAGCAAATCATACAAATAGTTATTAAAAAGTTTATGTCCATGGATTGTTACAAATAAATCTTTATGGCTCTGAACATTCCCTGATGCAAAAGTGCCTAATTCAGACCCTGTTGAGCTACTTTCCAGCAAACTTTAGAGGCATACCTCCTGCAGCATACCTAATTAGGTGCATGCCACATTACCCATCCCTCTGTAGAGCTAAATGAAGGAACACAGATATTGAAGCAGGGATGCATGCAAAAGTTGCACAATAGTAGCTCTCTGGGACTGGAATTGGGCCCCCATACACTGGAGGTTAATTCATCATTAAGAAATTGAAGAATTTTGGTACATGTGCAAATCTAACTCGGTCAGGCAGTCCTTACAAACCGAGTGACTGGGCTAGAAATAAACTAGTTGGAGAGGCGAACAGGAAACCTATGACTACACTGAAGGAGTCACAAGCTCTGCAGCTAAGATTGGACAGACTGGGATTTTATTCCTGGCCTGCCTGGTGTGTTAGTTTGTCTCCATGGTGGTGCTTGTTCACTAAAGTTTTTCAAGCAACCATGAAGGCCTTTAAGAACAGCTGTCTTATGTTCAGTTAAAATGAAACCCAGACAGATGTTCATATCATATTTTGATGTGAGTACTTTTGCTACTCTCTGTGAACCAAATCTTGAGGATTTTGGATTGCAGGCACATAGGAATGTGATCACAAGCATAAAGTAAGTCTGTAAAATATCACACTTTTTATTCAATCTACTTGTAACGAAAAACACTGATTTAAATACTGTTTTCTAAAGGCAAAGTGCAAATAAAAACCTAAACATATTACATAGGATTGCAGTTGAGGCTCTTAGCAATCAAATGTTTCCTCAACTTTAAAAAAGTAAAAAATGCTCACATTTGCTAAATTTATTACATTGGATTTATACAGCATTTTGATATTAAATTTGGTATACCAAAAATAGTAGGAAAAGCTGGAAAGTTAAGTGAGATAATTAGATGTTTTTCGTATTATGGTGTGTGTTTTTGTTCAGTATAAGAAAGGAGGCATTAAAGTGAATAGAGCTAAAATGTAGAAAAATATATATATTCCAGCTTCCTTAAAAAGGATATCAGCAGTTCGTTAATATGAGCAAAATGAACTCTTAGTATGTGTTGATTTTGCAATTATGTAATTCATTTTAGTGGAATTCTTGTGCTTCTGGCCCTTCTGTCTGCTTATGTATTTTATGTCTCTGCTACTCTCCTGTTCTGCAGTCATTCCATCATCAGCACTGCTGTGCTGCAGTACAATCAACTCATGCTATGCACATACCTGTTCATTTACCTACATATGCAGCTCTTCTGCAAGCAGACTGTGCCAGATTTTAAGAGCCCTGGCATGAGTAGTTGAGATTTATGTATCGTGGAATCATAAATACTTCTGCTTTTTTACTGATTGTGCCAGAATTGATCTTGTAAAGAAGGATTATTCAAACCTAGGTTTAAAGGTCTGATTTCCTTTCACTTTTAAATGTGTCTCTCTTTAACACATCTGAGTTATAACAAGGTCCTTAGTCATTTGATTCAGGTGTGTTGAACCAGGGATTTGCTGATGTAACATCATTTGCAAAACCAATTTTTGGTATTGCACTTTGATATCTGTCATACTACACCTTTTTAAAAAGGTTTCAAAAAGACCAGATAGCCTGCTGTTACTAGCTATGGTAAGTGCTTTAAGGACCTTTTTTTGCTTTGATTCTAATAAAATAGCTTCACAGTACCACTTGATTACGAAAATTCATTTTTTACCATCAGGTATCAAGCTTCAAAAATCAGTATGCAGGTTTGTAATCCATATTGTAGATTCTGTGTAGTCAAAATCCTATTACTCTTATATTTCTTTGTATTTATATTATATTATTCTTATTTTGCAGCTATTTAGAATTGCAATCAGGGTGTAAACTGGACCGTGGGATTAGAATTTCATCCCACCTAATGTACCACATGTGATGTGATGACAAATAAAATTCCTTGATTCCTTGTTTACCCAGGGCCCATAGCAGGAAGGGGCCCTCAAAAAGCCTACCTGAAAATCTGTGGTGTGCATATGTGTTGATTTGTAAAGAAATCACTAAAACTATGAAACAATTAAATGAACAATGAAACAATTAAATTAAGTGCCTGTGAGGGTATAGTCTGCATGAACAAACAGGTTAATGCAAAATTCTCCCTCAAGCTTAAATCCACTGCACCCGGTTTTGTTAAATTAAAGTGATTCAAAAAGTTGTTAATCTGGATGAAGAAACATATATTTCCCTTAGAAGAGGAAAACTGGCTTTCAAAAGCAAGAGGAGAGAGGGAAGTTTCTATCTACTATGACAAGATACTTAATCACAACAAACTGGAATACACAGTCCTCCTAATAATTCATATTGACATGTTTAGCAGCAGTTAAAAAAAAACAAAAAAATATCCCTCCATCCATCCATTGTCCTCGCTTATCCAGGGTCGGGTCACGGGGGCAGAATCCTAAGCAGGGAGACCCAGAATTCCCTCTCCCCAGCCATTTGGGCCAGCTCATCCGGGGGAATTGCAAGGTGTTCCCAGGCCAGTCGAGAAACATAGCCCTTCCATTGTGTCCTGGGTCTTCCTCTGGGCCTCCTCCTAGTGGGACATGCCCGGAACACCTCACCAGGGGGGCATCCGGGCAACAAGGGGTGCATCCTAACCAGATGCCAGAGCCACCTCAACTGGTTCTTCTCGATGTGGAAAAGCAGCTTCTCTACTTTGAGTCCCTCCTGGATGGCCAAGTTCCTCATGTTATCGCTAAACGAGAGCCCAGACACCCTGCGGAGGAAACCGGTTTAAGCTTTTTGTATCCGGGATCTCATTCTTTTGGTCATGACCCAAAGCTCATGACCATAGATAAGGGTAGGAGTCAGCCCTCTTTTCACCACGAGGGACCGGTACAGTGCCCGCATCACTGCAGACGATGCACCAATCCGTCTATCGATCTGCCGCTCCATTTTTACCCCTTTCGTTAAACAAGACCCCGAGATACATAAACTCCTCTACTTGAGGAAGAACCTCCCCCAAACCCGGAGAAGGCACTCTACCCTTTTCCGTTTCAAGACCATGGTCTCAGCCGTGTCACACTCGGCTGCAAAACGCTCCAGGGAGAGCTGCCGATCAGGAGCTGATGACGCGAAAAGGACCACATCATTCACGACATGCAGAGATGCAATCGTAAGGTCACCAAAACGGATACCCTCAACACCTTGGCTGGGCCTAGAAATTCTATCCATAAAAGTTATGAAACAAAAGCAGTGACAAAGGGCAGCGTTGGGGGAGTCCAACTCTCATCGGAAACGAGCCGACTTACTGTCGGCAATGCGGACAGATCTCTGGCACCAGTCATACGGGGACCTAATCCCAGTATCAAAGGGCCTGGTACCCCAAACTCCCCGAGTACCCCTCACAGCAACCCCCAAGGGACACGGTCGAACGCCTTCACCAAGGTCCACAAAACACATATAGACTGGTTGGGCAAACTCCCATGCCCCCTCCAGGACCCCACTGAGACTATAGAGCTGGTCCAGTGTTCCACGACCAGGGCGAAAACCACACTGCTTTTCCTGAATCCGAGGTTCGATTATCCAACAGACCACCCTTCAGGCCTTGGTTTCTATCAGCCTCCCACGGGGTGGGATTTTCACTTAAATACCTTGTACCTCTCTGAATATATCAGAAGGACTACTGACTAAGAAGAGTAAGTGCCTGCTTTTTAATTCTGTGCTTATTTACCAACTAAATTGTACCTGTGGATCTCCTTTTTTGACTTAAACTCTCACCTGAAAGCCATTCAGGAAGTGAGAACTAGATCAATTAAGGATCCATTGTCTAGGGAATTGTTTCTGACCACTCCCCTCAAGCCTTAGTTACTATCTGCCTCCCAGGGGGTGGTCTTAGCCGGATCATTCAATCACACATAACAGCTACGTGTGGATAACAAAATAGGGGAATACACTGAAGCGTCAGCCTTTGTGTTCAGCCTTTGTCGTGTGAAGACATTCTCGGGTAAAGACTTGCGTGGGTAAGCAGTCCAGTGGGTAAGTAGCCCCCCCACTCACAGGGCCGGTAAAGTACTTCAACTTGTTTTAAGCAGACACTCCATGACCAACTCACTTAAAGTTACTCCTCTACACCTCTCAGACCACTACTTTATTCAGTTTGATGCTTGTCTCCATCAACTACCCACTGCACACCCACCCACTGTCTCCTTTCGACGCAATCTCCGCAACATGTCTCCTGCCCACTTCTCTGCACTTGTAACCTCTGCTCTTCCACCCCGTAGCACTTTCTCATCTCTGGAGGTAAATGATGCCACAGAGTCTCTCTGCTCAACACTGAGTTCCTGCTTAGACCACTTGTGCCCACTGATCACAAAACCTGCAAGACCCATCCAGTCACACTCATGGCGCACCAAGGCTCAGTGTTGGGCCCCCTTCTCTTTGCCATGTACACTACTTTGCTGGACCCAATCATCCATTCGCATGGCTTCTCCTATCACTGCTATGCAGATGATACCCAGCTCTCTCCGTCCTTTCCTCCAGACGAACTCGGTACCGATGCAAATCTCAGCCTGTCTTTCTGAAATATCTGCATGGATGAAAGATCACCACCTCTGACTGAACCTCTCCAAACTGAACTGCTTGTCATCACAGCCAAGAAAAGTATTCACCAAAACATCAGCATCAGGTTAGACTTCCTATCTGTGGCACCAACTGAGGTTGTAAGAAACCTGTGCGTCATGATCGATGATCAGCTAAACCTTTCCGGATCAGGTTGCCTCTGTCCCTCGATCGTGTCGCTTCTCTCTATTCAACATCAGGAAGATTAGGCCATATGTAACTTAACATGCGACACAGCTCGTAGTCATTTCCCACCTTGACTACTGCAACACAATCCGAACAGGTCTTCCAGCCTGTGCTGTGAGACCGCTACAGATGTTCCAGAATGCTGGAGCTCCCTTGGTTTTCAACCAGCCAAAGCGATCGCATGTCACACCCCTTTTCACTGAACTCCATTGGCTTCCCTTAGCTGCACGCATCAAATTCAAATCACTATTGCTTGCATACACAGTGTTTGATGCATCAGTGCCCATCTACCTCAACACCCTCTTAAAGCCTTATATCACTGCCCGCTCGCTTCGTTCCTCCATGGAGCACCAACTAACGCGACCAAAGCCCCGTGCAGGTCAATCAAAACTCTTCACATTTGCGGTTCCTCGCTGGTGGAACGACTTTACGTGAACTATCAGAGCATTAGATTCAAGAAATCCTTGAAGACCAAGCTCTTCCGAGAGTATCTATTGAGCTGAAAGATCTAAAAGCACTTATTACCGCCCCCCCTGATATTAGTTAGCACTCAGTGTATGATACTTGGGCCTTCTGTGTTTACATAAATGCTGTAAATGAGTGTCATCATCAATGTGTTATAGGTCCTAAGGGAAATGAACAACAACCAAAACAAAGTTAATTTTTAATAATTTTTATTGTAATTAACTAAAAGATATTCAGGGAAGTGACCCAAAAACAAACCGGAAACAAAACAGAAATGAATGATTGGTTGTTAGCCCGCCCTCACAATTCTTGCTATGAAGAGACAAACAATCCTAACTGGGCGGAC
>JAVLVB010000890.1:1689537-1702868 GCA_032876305.1 Orestias chungarensis | reverse complement strand
ATATATATATATATATATATATATATATATATATATATATATATATATATATATATATATATATATATATATATATATATATATATATATATATATATATATAGATTATATGGAGAAGACATAATCTATAATAATATTAGGTTTCAACAGAAAGGTGAATTCCAGTCTAATACGTAGTCCAGTTTGTGTAAATGATAACTTCAAGGGTAAAGACTTTGAGAGGCAAAAGAAAAAGGAAGGACTTAAATATTGTTAAAAATGTCCGTAGCATCCAGGTATTTGGGACAGAATCTAAATGGTGGAACAATGGAATATAGGGATTCATTTGGGTTACTGTTGGCTGGACATATGGTCACCTAGGCAAAAAAAACATAGGTTCCGTTTGCCTAAACATTTCTTTTAAAAATCCAAGTTGAACTGACCTCTATCTGTGTAAAAGTATTTGACATCAGGAGACTTTTTACTTTGACTTTCAAACTGAGTAGTAAGTTGTAAAACAATCATTGAATGATCCTTAGCATTTTGGAAGCATGGATTAAAACCAATACTTTTTGCCGTCCTTCACATTAAAAATCTGAAAAGCTTAGCATATGATAATAAAAAACATTTGTTGTAAAAGCAGCTCCAATGACTGTTCATGTTTAAGTGAGTTAGCTGGGTTTCCTTAATTTATGAAAAGGTTTTTTAAGATGCAAACTCATCAGGAGATGTTGTGTATATGTGCGGTATATGTGTGCGTCTTTTTATTTTTTTATTTTAGTATAATCTTTTCAGCTCCTCCGAAAGATTTGTTACAGTTTTAGAAAAATGCTTAGGAATGTTCCATTAACCAAAAACAAAGTGACTTAAGAAGACAGCACCAGTTCAACCAAATGTGTCCAGCTTGTTCTCGCTCTTAGACACCGTATATAAATCCTAACAACGTATACAGTTTACCTAGAAACTGTATATATACTCACATGCATCTGGAATGTAAATAAGCATCACACACAAACACATTGTCTGCCTTTTCACAAACTAAATAAAAGGGTATGATTTAAACCTAAATGTATTTAATTACTCAGCTCTAAACCTTCTTGTGCTGTCTCTGAATTTGAGGTCTCTTACAACTCCGTACCTTAATTCATAAGGGTGCCATGTTATAAATTGGACTCAAAAGTATTTAAATACTTAGTTCACATCGCAACATTTAATCCATTTTACTATTTGAATAGAATTTTCACATTTTACAAAAATGCCAATTACAGGATTTTTCTTGTCAGTCAGTGCCTTTTTTTTCCAACATTTGAATTATACTGAATTACAAACAGAAAATGAAAATCTCAAAACTGGTAATGATTCTGACATGCCGCACAGATAGGCAGCTTTTTTTATGAAAAAGTTATAAATGCTAGCACATCCAGAGAAATAGCATTAAAAAGGTGACTAGCAGGAAGATTAGGCTGCATTCAAGGTACCCCAAAAGTTCTAATTCTGAGTTGGATTTAACATCATACCTAAGTAATGGTGCTCCAGTTAACATAAAGTTAGAACTGGGGGTAACTGGACTTCCTCCCACTTTCTGAGGGGAAAGGCCAACATTGAAGGCAGTTTCAGTTGTTTTCCGACAGGGGAGTCAGAATTTCCAAGTTCACACTGTAAGTGAAACGTACCATCAAACAAAGACGTATGAGGCCAGATTAGTCTCAAAACGCATGAACTCACGCAGTGTTTTCCACAAATGCACATGCTCTGGTTCACAGTTGTATTTCAGATTCAAAAATGCACAAGTTTGGTATCACAAATGCGCACACTCCGTTTCACAAATACATTTTTTAGGCACTGTTTCAGCACTTCTTAGGTTCTGCATCTCAATTATGCTGCTCCAGCTCCAAAACTACAAAACATACACACTTCAAACATGGACTGGATTATTCTATTGTACTACCGAAATAATAAGAGCAGAATAAATAAAAAAACAAAAAAATAACGGCAAATGTTCATTATTATTAAAAGTAAGAATTAAAATAATAAAAAAATTGCATGTGAAACTCCTCTCACTCACTGTAAAACATGCATACAGTTATTAATCACTTCAATAGCTTCATGTTTTTGACACATTATTATTATTTTTTATCTATTTTTCCGTTTATATTGCTTCAATAACTTTAATTCTCTTAGCTCTCCTCCATTTGGCAATTCTTAATTTTTTCAATTGCCTCAGCCCTGGTCAGTCCTTTGTTTTAGTCATTGCATTTATGGATGCCTGTGTTACAACCCAAAATTTTAGGTTAAAAATTATTTTATAAAGATCCAAATTTTTACATTTTAATCAAGATTATATATAAGCTTTTCCTTTTTTCTGAATATAATTTATGACTTTGCTCTCTTTTATTGTCCAAGCATGCATGACATTTCCTGCTGTCACTACCTGTTCATCCAGGAGGAGTAAGTACTGCTAGTAAATGACTCGATGCTCGGCTGGGTGTCCGTGGAAAGAAACTTTTTAAACTACTAATTGAGGATATTAATTGAGTTAACTGTACTGTTCTATAACTTGGAACAGTTTAAATGTACGATTGAATTGAAATTAGTTCTGTAAAGTGCCTGCAGGCTAAATCTTTTTTTATTGTACAAAAGTGCTTTTTGAATTTAATTAAATAGTTTATAGATTATTTTATTATTGTTAATTAGGTCACTTAATGTGGTTTACGATTAGATTTTCAACAAACCTCTTTCCTGAATAAAGCATTGGGTTTGAGTATTATTTTGTTAAAGTACATGCTTATTTAGTTAATGTTGAAGTTTTGTACAAAGCTTTAGTATGAGCTTAGTAACTAACCTCAGAAAGCATCACATTCAGCGTGTATTTAATTTTGTATAAAGAGACCATGTCCTTGACTTCGGCAGACATGTTGTTGTAGCTGTCAAGCAGGTCTGAAAGGTACTTCATTATTTTTTCCAATTGCTGATTATCATCAAAAATGATTGAAACCCATTTGTCTTGAAAACTGAAATGTGGCATCACTGTACCAGAGAGAATGTCCTGTAAAATTAAGAGCTGGAGCAGCTTAAGTGTGATGCAGAATCTTAAAAAGTGCTGAAACTGTGCCTTTGTTGAAGTTTCACAAGTCAGAGAAAGGTTTCACAATTTAAAAAGCTGGTTTTAAATATTCTGTTATCTCTTTATAATAATCCAGTCCAGGTTTGAAGTGTGTATGTTTTGCAGTTTTGAGGCTAGATCAGTTCTAGTGTGATGTAGATCGAAAAGTGCTGAAATGGGGCCTTTATTGAAGTTTCACAACTCAGACAAAGGTTTCACAAATCACAAATCTGGATTTAAGTATTCTGCAATCTGTTTAGAACAATCCAGCCCAGGTTTAAAGTGTTTATGTTTTGTAGATTTTTATGTAGAGAAGATTAAATGTGCCGAAGATAGGGACATTTGAGCGGAATTAGAAATAGGTTTCTAATCCACATTCAGCGATTCGTGTGACCTGTGGATTTAGATTACAAGTGGAAGTAAAAGTTATATTAGTGAACCAGAATGTGTGCATTTGTGAACCAAGTTGTGTGGATTTCCGAATTTATATTACAAGTTTGCATAAAAAATATATTTGTGAAATGGAGTGTGCGTATTTTTGAAACAGAACATGTGCATTTCTGAATCTCAAATATAACTGTGAACCAGAGCATGTGCATATGTGGAAAAGACTGCGTGAATTCATTCTTTTTGAGACTAATCTGGCCTCATATTTAACTATCTCAAAATGAAAAATGCGGGTGTAAAACTTCCACATCACATACAGCACAAACCTTTTCAAATGAAACAGAACCGGTCAAAATTTGGTTTTTCTGTTCCTTTTTTCCATGTGTAAAATAAATACAGAAGTCCACAATGGCACGTATTAACTTTCTTTTATCTATTCTCTTCACAATAATTTAGATTACAAATGATTAAATTAAGACATTGTTCCTGTTTTACATTAGAGTGACATGCCAGCATCAAATGAAACTATGATATGACTGTGAAGTATTGCATGATTCTTCTTAGGGATTAAAAGGAAACAAAACAATATTTTATGTATTAGATGTCAGACCAGATAAATGTTAATAGTTTCTAATCAGATGAAGGTGTGATTAAATACTTGGTGATTTTTTATGCTAACTTAAAGAACAATATAAAAGGATTCCTAATTCAATGTTGTTATATCAGTGATGTAGAATTACATGCAGTTGAGGTAGCTATACTGAAATTTTCAGGAAAAATCCATTGGTTTGGTCACAATAATTGATACATTTTCAATATTAGTATTTTGTACAAAGTGCTTAATGGATCAATGTGAACAGATATATGCTGTACTTTTGCTCACATCTTTTCTTTATCACTCTACTGTTTTCCCTCTCAAAGCACCAAATGTGCTTTGTGAGTGATGAGTGATGTCTGCAGTGATTTTACAAACTCAGCTGGAAATAAAATCTGAAGTCATTTTTGTCTGTTCTTCTCCCAGGGAGCGGAGTCCTGCTAAGGCCTGTATTCACTAAACAACCAGGCAGCGTGGTGTTTCCCATTCAGCCTGGTGAGATTCAAAGAGAGGTGGTGTTTAGCTGTGAGGCCCAAGGCGACCCACCACCCTTCTACAGGTAATGGCTGCTGACATGGCTTCATGCACACAGCATGTTTGTTGTTACATTGAGGCCTCAGGTAATTCCTCAAGGCTACCAAGTGCAACATTTATCTAAGAGTCTGTAGAGATTGGATTTATGTCTTGAGGAAAAGTAGGGATTTGTATAGCATATGGCTCACAATGGCTTTCTGCCTACATAGCTTAGATTCACTGTCAGTCATGCTTAATAAAGGAATGATTAATTCAGTGCCCTCAGTTACTGCTCTCTTGGATATTTTCAATGCCAGTGAAGCATTGCGCTGCAGATTTTGCCTTTAAAGCTTCTTTTAATACATTTTACCAATGGACAGTATAAAAAAATGACCACAAATTCACACAATATTTCAAAAAGATACCACCATACTGAGTCAAAGATCTTGGTTGTATTGTCAGAATCTTGGACTACTTTAATTCTTGAACATGGGTTAAACTCTGAAAGATAATATCCAGCCCTCTATAACCTTTAGTTATTAAGCAGGACAATGATTCAAAGCACACCATCTGGGCCACTTCTGAATGATAAAAAAAGAGACATTTTTGATTAAGAGTGGGGTAGGTAAAGTCTAGAGTTCAATGTGGTTATCTTGCTTTGGAATACCTTTAAACAGTATTTTCACATACTGTTAGGTTTACTAGGCCTTTTCCCCATTAAAGGTAAACTAACTTAAAAATGCTAAGATTTTATTTAAATAACTGAGCCAAAGCATTTGTCTATGACTATAAATAAAGGAAGGTAGGAGTATCATCGAAATATGCTAATGATGCAAATAAGGTGCCTCGCATTGGTACAGGAAAGAAAGTGTATATAAATAAGTGTGTCATGTGTGTAACATATTAAATTATCATCCATCAGATAGCATGATAATTAGATGTTGTAGCCCAGGCAGCATAATTAAATGCTAAATTTAAAAGCTGGCATTTAATATTAAACAGGTAGAAATGAAGCTTCACAATGCAAGTATAGCTTTTAATTTGTTTGAAGATCCTTGAGTAGGCAGAAACTACAATTATTATTAACATTGCAGCATTTGGCCAGTGTTGTTTTGCCTGCTATGAATGTAGGTACTGTAAGTAGCTTTTAAATTAAAAGCAGCTAGTAATTTGGAAAATGTGCTAAATTCGGCAAATTTATTTTTAATTTACATTTTTCCTAGTATCTTGGGGGGAAATAAACAATAACATTTTGCAGTTTCAATTCAAGCTAATAAGATGAGGATCAACTGGAAATATGTCTGGACTCACTATTGTTGTTGTGGTTGTTACTGCTAGTTTTTTTTTTAGCTTCAGGCTTTTGGACCATTGTAAAGTTCTGTTGAGGTTCTTAGCTCTTGCAGCTGCAGACAGGTGCATTTCAGAGGGACCAAGGACAAGTCAATTTGTTTTCCATGAACCAGCAATCATAAGGCAACATAAAGCTCTCATTCTAACTTATCTTTGTGCATCTTTCATTTGTCTCACCTGGAGCTCTTGGACTATGTCCAGCTGTGATCAGTAAATCAGACTAATTAGCCAGTCTGGTGCACCACATATGTCTTCCTCTTCCCACTACTCTTCAACTCGGCCTTCTGGCTGTCTTTGTTTAAATCCCACCTGCTCAAAGGGGGTAGTAATAATGTATTAAAGAGGAATGACCATACATGCTAATTTATAAATTAAAATCAGCTACTCTCCATACATGCCCTTACTCTCTACCAACCAGCCAAATTGATTGCAGAAATTTAATAATTTATTATCAAATAAAGCTTTCTTTAATTATAAAACATAGTATTTATGACATTCTAGTAACTAGTAAATATGTGTCAATTTACAGACAGGGCTGTGCAATGTCTAAATGTTTTGTGCTATTGTTTTGGTTGTAAGCGATCCAAAAAGAGAAATGGGAAAAGGTTTTCCTATGTATTATTTACACAAGTTGAGGGCTGGAGGGTTGGTGCAGAGAGAACAACCTCTGCATTAATGTAAAGAAAACCAAGGAGATGATTGTGGACTTCAGAAGGGGCAAGCATGCCCACTTCCCCCTGCACATGGGAGGATCTGCGGTGGAAGTGGTCAACAGCTACAGGTACTTGGGTGTACACCTGAGTAACACCTCCTTCTACAGATGTGTGGTGGAGAGCGTCTTGTGCTCCAGCATCAACGTGTGGCATGGAAGCTGATCTGCTGCAGACAGGAAAGCTGTGCAGAGGGTGGTGAAGGCTGCACAGAGAACTGTTGGAGTCAGCCTCCCCAGCACCACAGATATTTACACCTCCAGATGCAGGAAGAGGGCCTCCGGCATCATGAAGGACCCCACACACCCAGCACACTCACTTTTTGTCCCGCTCCCCTCAGGCAGGAGGCTGCGGAGCATCAAGTGTAAAACCACCAGACTGAGAAACAGCTTCGTTCCTGAAGCTGTGAGACTCTCAAACACACCCAAGGAGAATTAGAAATGAAAAACACTTTCTCATTTAACCGGCACTGTTCATTTTAATATCACACTTTAAAATGTCACTTAATATGTCACTTGCACTCCGAATTTTCTTTGCTGCTATGTCCGAAGTCCCATATTGTAGATTCTGTGTCCATATTGTAGATTCTGTGTAGTTAAATCCTATTTTTCGTATAGTTCTTTATATTTTATTATATTATTTGCACTCTGAATTTTCATTGCTGCTATGTCCGAAGTCCCATATTGTAGATTCTGTGTCCATATTGTAGATTCTGTGTAGTCAAATCCTGTTCTCGCATAGTTCTTATATTTTATTATATTATTTAAAATTGCTAACCGGGGTGTCAACTGGACCGGGGGATTAGAATTTCGTCCCACCTCATGTACCACATGTGATGTGATGACAAATAAAAATTCCTTGATTCCTTGAAGTTCCACTTTGGACATAAAAGCTCTTGTTTTGTTAAAATACAGTATATACAACAATTTAATAACTCAGAGTGTACTAAACAGTTACAATTAATACTGACAAAAACAACTCAAACACTGATAATTTGTAATTGGTCAACCCTGTTTAGTTAGTTTTAGATTAAATTAAAGTATAATTGATGTTTAATTATCATTTTGCTTCACTCACTAAAGAAACTGGGAGATAGTTTTATTATTTATAAAAAAGAATAGTATGAACTGATATTTCTATCTGCCTTAGCAGAATGTGCTCTAGAATAAGTAATTTTATTTAAGGTAATTTTCTGAAAGAGGGGATGAGAAAATCTGATAGGCTATGACTAAAACAATATGACTCAGTCTTGATCAGACTGATCATATAAGAACATTTATTATTTACTGATCCACAGCACGATTAAGATAAATAAAAGCAAGCATTTTAAAGCAAAGTAAAAAAAAAAAAAAATGTAATAAAAAAATATTAAGAATGATATTAATAGGAGAAAATTTTAAAAAAATAATTCTGTGCAGTCATTAAAGATGGCACTTTAAGATTGAAAAAATATGCATCTTTGTTGAGGTATTCACAAAAAATATGTACAATGTTTAACAGGATAGACATTAAAAGTCTAACGGCTTATGTGTTTTGTCTTTGAACTATTATTTCATTTAATATTTAAACTGGTGGGTTCAAGGGAATTTAGTAATATTTGATTTGTATTCACATAATAGATTAAAAAAATGTAAAATGTGATAACATTAAAGTGAAACTTAAAATAAAAGCCACTTTTAATGCTTTTTCATGAATGTAAAGAATGCAAAAAAATGTACATATACGTAGTTGTCATATGGTTTGTTGTAAAGACCACCAATTCCCTACAATACCTGAATTTCCATGGTAAATGACAAATTTGTGATTTGCTCCATTTTGACTACCCTCCATCCATCCATCCATCTATCCATCATCTTCCATTTATTTGGTCATATCACGGGGATAGCAGCTTAAGCAAAGAGGCCCAGATTCTGTAAGACTACAGATTCAGTAAGAAAGATTACTCAAATCAACATCCCCATCAGAGAGACTAGAGTTATTTTATGTTTCAAGACAATATTGACCCTTAATACAGACTGTTTTTGTTGGTCTTTTGTTTAAAATTGTTAAACACCTTTGGTATTCCCATTTGTTTCGTATGACACTTCTTCTCTTCTACTTTCCTCAAAAAAATGAAGCAGTTTATAATAGCCCAATAAGAAATGCATCATAAGTATTGTCAGTATGTTACTTGTAAAATACAGTTACCATTGATAACTACGAGTTAGGTGTACTGAAAAAAGCTTGACCAAAAGTATTGTAGATTTATTGAATTTTAGAGTGATAAAGTAAACATTCTTAAATTAATTTCTTTCCATCTAATATTTTAAAGTTAGTTAGTTTATAGTGTGGAATACCAGCATTTTGGTGCAACATTAACAATGTATAAAAATTCACTTTTGAATTTATATGCTTTTGAAGCAGCAGTGAACAAAATCAATCCAGGATACTCTTTGCAACTGAGCTGTCACTGATTGGACACTTAGCAAACCTTTGCATTGGCAGAATACTAAATAAAAGTCAAAGATGAATATACCATTGTGTAACTGTTGTCTTTCATGTGCTGTTATTCACAGGTGGAAGTTAAATGACTCCTTTATCCTGCCTATGCCGGGCTCCCGTTACTCACTCATGGGTGGAAACCTACACATAACCAATCTGAACAAAGAGGAAGACGTGGGCATCTATCAGTGCCAGGCATCAAACTCTTTTGGCACAATCATCAGCAGAGAGGCCAGCCTTCATGTTGCTTGTAAGTTCACTTGATTCTTGAAAGGGGACTCTTGATTTTACACATCAGTATCTGCTTACAGGTCTTTGGCTCTCAATAGGCCCTTAGGAGGTTTGAATAAAACTATCGTGAGCTATGTTGCTTCGTATATTACCCTAAAAAAATGTTACATTTGACAGATAGTTTAGAAAGAACATTTTTGGTCAAGATAAAACGCCAGGCTCTTTTTCTGCTTATAGATTTGTAAGATTTATTTTCTTGAGTATCTCTTCTTTTATCTTTTTTTTAAATGTCTTTGATTATGCTTAGCATAGTTCAACATTTGCTTTGTTGTGAAATTCATCAGATCCTGCTGTTCACTAACGGTTTGATGGCAGGAATCTCATAAAGCTTTTGTCAGTTTTGTCAACTTAATATTTTACCAAAAACATACACTGATAAAATATTATTTTGAGGTTTGATATTGCACAGTGATATTATTGAGAACGTTCCTAAACATTTCCTCTGCTCCTGTTGAAGTAGCCACCACTTTCCAAAGTACTTAATCATCTTGGCAATAAAAATCAATTTTGCTTGGTTTGAAATCTAATATGATATATTTCAGCCCATATAGAAACTTCAGCTTGGACTGAATGTTTGCCTATTGATTTTTAACATGTATGATGAATCCACAATCAATTTGTGATACTGTGTAATGAAGGGTTTGGCGTAAGGTGGTTAACACACTTTGTTTCCAAGGTGTGCAAAATTACATGGTCGCTTTTTTTGGAAAAAGCTTACTCTGAAATGTCAAAAAAAGACAAAAGTTTATTGTAAATAGTAAATATGGTCACAAAACATGTGACACCAGCAAAAAACGGATGGGATACTGGATTGGGCTAGTATTATTACAAGTGAGCTTTTCGGATTGAAAATTGGCTCAAAAGCAACTCCTAAACCTTTAGCATGTTACCGAAATACCCTGCTCCCATCATGTATTGCAACAGAAAAACCAACTGCTGTACAGCTTTCATCTTCAAGATGGTAAAAATGCTTAAATTCCTGCAAGATTATTACAATTTTATATTTGTTCTATATGTCAAAATTAGTTGCAGCCTCTCTTAGCTGTATAAAGAATTTTTTTTACAGCAATGTTTTTTAAATCATATAAAATTATTAATTTACATGCAAACAAATTCCAGTGCTTTGATTTAAATTTCTCTTGTTCCTTTGATTGGATGCTGGTAAAACCCTGATAATGACATATTTTTATTAGATGACAGCTATAGTATCATATCTGATCGTTGATATGGGGCAGATGAGGCTTCACAGCCTTCATACAACATATATTTTAAGAGCACTGTCTGGCATCACTTTTAGCAAGGTGAACTTTGGGTCTCCTCTCTAGATGGTGAGCCTGTATCAAATGACTCGCCTTATATCTGTGAACAGATGGGCCAGCTAGATTGAATTCTGTTGTCTGTTTCTCTGCCACCACAGACACAGCAATGATCCTTGGCGAGAGAGCACCAGAGATATTCATCTTGCCACTGTTTGGTGCTTCTTTGTCACAAAGCAGCAGTAAATCATTAGCATATAGAGCAAATCTGTATTCTGAGCTGCTGCTGATGATATTTACATTTCCCGATACATTTTTGAGGCCTGTCCATAGCCGTACATCACCGGGATTGGTCCCATTCATTGCCTGGTCCTAACAGCAGACCAGCTGCTTTTGTCAACAGATGAGGACAAGCATCAGAGCTGACATGCCATACATCTTATTTATTGCTCTTGGTTTAACTTAATTAAGTGTGCTGTGTGATTGAACGAGTCTCAGGTCAAGGGAATAATTCATGGTGGAGCAGTCTGTTATGAGTCAGTATCATGTCATTTGTAACAAAATCGCACTCTGTGGGGCTCAGTATCCCTTTTCAAACACCATGGGGTATAATGACTCTCGGAATGATAAACCAAGGTAAGAGCCATTGAATGAAGATAATACCCAGGATTAAAATCTTACTTTACTGGTATTCTCACATCTGGCATCCTAAAAATAATATCTTTTAGGCAAAGCTATTTAAAGTAAATGTAGATTGTATATTTTGCACAGGCATAATTTTAAATTCTTCAACAGTGTAACCCTCAATGATGCTGAACAAGATCAAAGCCTTCAGTTTGCAAAATTTGATGAGGGCATTATTTAAAAAATTGGATTGCGTAAAGATGTGTGCAATGAATGGGGATTAAGATTACATTTTTAGTACTCTGAGAGATGGGTGATATAACGGTTTCCATTACCATCTGTTGTGGGCTTAAATCTCTAAAGATATAAAGGTTGTTGATCCCCTCGATACTACACACACTTAAAGGTTATTTTTTTCATGCTTAGAATGCTGAAATGAATAATCTAGTTGTTTATCTAGCATAGTGCCAGATTGAGTTGTCTTAATCTTGTTGAAATGTTTTTTTTGTTTTTATTTTATTTTGAATGGGCTGTTTTAAGTAAGGCAACATGATACGTTTTACAACTGAATTCAAGCCCTGTAACTATGCTCAATGGCTGTTCTAAGAAAGACAACAATACAGCCGAGATTTGCACTGCATATGGAGCCATCAGGGTATCGCACTGTTAAATGATGGCTAAAAAGGCTGTGTTTACAATACAGTAGGAATGTAGCATGTTGTCAGCTCTGTATATGATTTTATTGAAAAAGCTTTCACCTAGTTGCACCTAACATTATTTACCATTTTCTTTATATGCAACTTATTTTAACCCAACAGCTGTTTGCAATTGACAGATTAAACAAGAAGTATTTAAACAGCTATTCAACCTATGTGTAAAAGCGTTTCTTACAAATTGATATTCTTCCAAATTCCAGGCCTATTTCAAAGCTGCCCTGGATCTAAAAAAAAAAATCCTAAAAAGGCTAAAACAGATGTCTTAATGACATTTTAAGAAGAAAATGAAATTTCTGTCCGGTTTAACAGCTTCTAAACTGTTAGAAATTTGTCCCTGTAAGGGTTTTTAAGAAGGCCCTTTATTATTGTGCTTTTAGATCTACCTTATGCCTTGGACACAGTGGATATTAAAAGTATAAATTCTCATTTAGAGTGTCTTGAAAGGTGGTAAGTACTCAGCATTGGCAGACATTTTAGGTTTCCCTTTAAAGGATTTTATTGGAAATAATCTCTTCCACCATGCCACACTGTGGCCCAAATTGTGCTGGTTGTATACAGAATTTTAACACACATAAACCTTTGTGCTGGTTGTATACAGAATTTTAACACACCTAAACCGTTGTCTGTACCATAGGATAATTGGTTGTGACATTAGGCCTCTGCAGGTTGCTTGAAGGTTGTTTGCTGCAGTTCGTCATTCCAACGGTCCAAGCTAAGCACATTACAAACAATTGAGCTCACTGACTGTGTGGGGTGAAGTTTAATCTTTTTTTTTAAATTGTGTCATTTGTTTTAAACATGTTGTAAGGTACAATTAATATTTCAAAAAAATATGTGTATATATATATATATTGAGAGGAATTGGCTATATAGCTCCGAAGTTACAAACTGCTTATCTGATTATTAATCTCCACATCTTTGAAGCATACGCTTTCATCATTGGGAGTAGTGTACCAGGAGATTTTCAAAATCTGGCTATATTGATTTACTGTATACCATAATCCTGTTTTAAACATCAGTTTATCTTTCTTTATCCTCAAATGTTGTTTTTTTTACAACATCCCTGAAACACTAGAGATTAGGTGTATTTATCCAGAGATTAAACTACCTCTTTTTTTGTAGTTATTTGAATTCTGAAACTACTTGCTGTTCAGCTCAGAATTTTAGAATGAAGAGCACTGATTATACTTGGAAAACATTTCAGCTTTTTGTAAAAAAATGTATATATATATATATATATATATATATATATATATATATATATATATATATATATATATATATATATATATATATATATATATATATATATATATATATATATAT
>JAVLVB010000890.1:1669760-1684128 GCA_032876305.1 Orestias chungarensis | reverse complement strand
CTGTTAAGGGCATGTCAGATTTGCATTCTCTTTCCATGGTGTTTGAATTGATTCTTTATTATGTCATTTTATGTCAGGCACATATTTGGCTTCACCTTCTGCAATATCTCCAAAAGCTGCAGCAGGCAAGACTTAGCAGAGTGTTCAGCAATTGCTGTCTCTATTTGCTTCCTCTCAGCAGGTTGTCAACAAATTATCGGCTTCCATACAAATGATGTTTCTGTCTTTGTCGTTTAATTGTTGCCGGCCTTGGTGCAGTGGATCAAACACAGAGAGTGATAACAATACGATGTTTCAATTAAATTCACTCATGTGTGACTTATGCTTGAAGAATTGCTTTCTGCTCAAGTCAGAAGCATTATGGACCTCACCACATAATGTTTGCATTAGTTTAACCATATGATAGATATGGAAAAGATCTCTACTGTATAACACCGTTTTACTGATGTTTAACCTGATCTTAACTAACCACTAATGTAATTTTTGCTGGTGTACTTTTGTTGTTTTGTTTGTTTTATACAATGTTTGTGTGTGTTATGTTGCTTCGGTGACTTTTCTGATGATTTGTTTTGTATTTGTTTCTTCATTCCTTTGGCAAACAGACTTGGATGATTTCAAAACCCAGAAAAGAAGTCCAGTGAGGGTTCGTGAAGGTCAAGGAGTGGTTTTACTGTGTGGCCCACCATCTCACTCAGGAGGTCGGATTTTGTATTATCTGGTTTACCTCATGTAATGATAAACCTATATGCATACCATGTTTATACCAGATTTGTTATGCAGTAGTAGACTCTGATGCTGGTGGCTTATTTTGCCCATGTTGCAGGAGTCCGTAGAGTGATTAATTTTTATTTTGCAACACTTTGGCCAGTAAGATTTTTTATAAATGTAAAAAAAAAAAAAATCTGGTAAGTGAATATCTTTGGGTGTGACTCTGCGAAGCCAAATGACAACGCCTTTTTAGCATTGTTTCCCTCATATCATCCCTTTACATCTGTGGGAGTCGGGATCCAGGACTGTTTACAACTAGAGAAGGGTCTTAAAATTGACTAATGCCAGCAAAACTAAAGGTCATTGTTGACATCCATTAGCTTACTTTAATCGCAAATACATTTACATGTATTGTTACACTCCAAACAGCATAATCTCAGATTTAAAAAGCAAAAATATCCAACCATTAATTTAAGTGTATTTCTTTGGTGGATGATTACAAATAATGGTATAATATTTTTAGTTATAAAACCCATAGAGAAATATTTTATTGCACAGCAGTTTTGTATTTTTTTTAAATGCACAGAGAAAGCAATATTTTGGTTAATACATGTATACTGTTTAGAATCCTGGGTGCTCTCTTATTTTAAAGTGAAGTAGGCCCAAAGCAACCCAACAGGTGCATTCTTGCAGATTCTTGTTTCAGTTCCAGTTGATTTTTAATCTGTTAATCACTACTCTGACTGTGGATATGAACAAGTCTCAGTGAAGACTAATTCCAAGTTATTCCTTCAATTACACACCATACCATGCCCCTTTAAAACACATGGTTGACCTACAGTGAGTGCTTTATATCAGTTTGAACACAGGACAATAACTAGGGCTCGAATTGGCATAGTGGGATCATAAAACATAAAAACAAAAACAAAAGAAAATCAAACTAAAAACATGAAACAAAACCTCATTAAAAATAAAATAATAAATTAGAAAACAGTCAACATCAAAAATTTTGTATACACTGAGTACAAATAATAAAAATGATAAAAATGTGTCTTCAAAGGGCATTTCTTTGGAAACATCAATTCATGGAGCTTGTTTGACAACTAAAGAAATTGTCATGTTTTTCAGGTATCTGACCCACAAAAACATAGGACTCTCAGGAGTACAATAATAACAAAGTTTATTGAGATGTTTGGGTTTGTCTTGAAGCAGGAAGCAATGGTCATGGCAGGAGGAGGAAGGGAGATCCAGGGGACGGTGACAGCGACGTGGGGGACCGGAGACTTCTGAAGGTGAGACGGAGAAGGTGAGTTGATGAAAGATGTGCTGGGGTAAGTCGAAGTTGAGCTTACTGATTATTGGTAGATTAATGACGCCAGGGAGGGGTGAGTGGAGAGACTTTCCAGCGGCGTCCAGATGTTTGTTGTCCAGGGAGTTCACGGCAGGTGGTGAATGGCTGGAGCGGGCAGACCGAGCTGAGTACAGTGAGCAGGAACCAGAGTGCTGTGAGTCCAGGGAATCTTGATGGAGTGAGTATGAGCACGAGTGAAGTTTAACCTGAAGAGACGAGCACAAGGGGTATTACTGGTGGCACTGGAGAAACAAAGAAACAAAGAAAACCAATATTCAAAGTCCAAAAATCAACTAGAAAAATAAACAAACAACTAGAAACTGGAGTACAACAAAGACTAGAGAACTGGCTCTGAGAAAAGGCAACGTTACCAGGAGTAACAAACACTCAGGTGACAAGTAGCTGGTTCACTGCTCCTTATAAGCTGCTCGGCCCAATTAGCCACAAGGATCACCTGGACAGGATCCCAGGTGTGGAGACTGCTCTAGCCGGCTGGTGATCTGGTGACCCACATTGGACAACCTGTGAAGGTGCTGAAAAGTCTCATCTAAGAAGAGGCCTCAGGGATGAAGGAGCTCCTCAGGACCGTAGCCCTCCCAGTCGACAAGATACTGGTGTCCCCAACCTCGTCAACGGGAAGCCACGATCCTCCGGACATCATAGGCTGGATGCCCATCAATGATACGGCGGGTGGAGGGGTGTCGGGTGGATGGCACTATGAACTGGTCTAAACGGGCTTTATTTGGGAAGTGTGGAAGGTGGGATGGATTCTGAGGCTGGCTGGAAGACGGAGACGAACTGTGGAAGGACTTATGACGGACTCGATGGGGTAAGGGGCAATGTAGTATGGTGAGAGCTTTCTGGACACTGACTTGAGTGGGAAATCTCAGGCCGATAGCCAGACATGCTGACCGGGGGTATAGGTGGGAGCTGGAATGCGCCTCCGTTCAGCATACCTCTTGTTGATGGCAGAGGATTGTTGGAGAGCTGAGATGGTATCCTTCCAGATCTTGCGAGCACGACGAAGGTGGTGGTGGACAGAGGCAACCGAGATATCCCTCTCATCTGCAGGGAACAGTGGTGGTCGATAACCCAGGGAGTTCTCGAAGGGGTTAAAAACTAGTGGCTCCAGAGACATGTGAGTTATGGGCATATTCAATCCATGAGAGGTGTTGGTTCCAGTCGGCCTGATTAGTGGTGGTGGGACACCGGAGAGCAGCCTCGACCCCCTGGTTAAGCCGTTCTGTCTGACCGTTACTCTGGGGATGGTAGTCGGAGGTCAAACTAGTCTTGGCCACAGAAATTTTTCCATACTTGAGAAACAAACTGGGGGCCACGGTTAGACAGAATGTTAACAGGGATGCAGTGGAGGCTGAAAACGTGCTTAACCAGGAGACGGGCTGTCTGGAAAGCAGAGGGCAGTTTGCGGAGAAAAACGAGGTGGCAGGCCTTGTAGAATCTGTCAATTATGGTGAGTATAGTGGCGTTACTTTGTGATGGTGGTAAGCCGGTAACGAAGTCGATGGGGATGTGGGACCATGGCTGGTGAGGGATTTCGAGAGGTTGAAGCAGACCAGAGGGTGGTTAATTGCCAGATTTATTGCGGGAGCATGTGGGACAGGCTTGAACAAACTCGAGAACGTCTTGGTGTAGACTGGGCCACCAGAAACGGCGGGAGATCTGGGCTATGGTCCGACTGGAAGCGGGGTGACAAAACAAACGAGAATTGTGAAACCACTGGAGAACACGTGAATGGACGGAGGAGGGAACACAAGTGTTCGTGTTCGAGCTCGTGGATCGGGTTCTTGGCCGAGGGCGTTCTTGACAATGCTCTTGATCTCCCAGGTAATCAAACCAACCACACAGTCAGGAGGGATGATGGGGCCTGGTTCAGAGGATGAATCATAAGGAGAGAACCGTCGGGAGAGGGCGTCTGGTTGGATGTTCTTGGAACCGAGTCTGTAAGAAATTGAGAGGTTAAAGCGGGAAAAGAACAGAGACCAGCGAGACTGTCTTGGGTTGAGGCGTTTAGCGGACTTGATGTACTCTAAATTACGATGGTCGGTTCAGACCAGCACAGGATGATAAGCACCCTCCAGCCAATGACGCCATTCTTCTAACGCCAGTTTAATGGCCAATAACTCACGGTCCCCCACGTCGTAGTTGCGTTCAGCGGGGGATAGGCGAGGGGAGAAAAAGGTGCATGGGTGAAGCTTGTTGTCCTCCTCTGACCTTTGGGAGAGGACAGCTCCCACCCCCAGATCGGAGGCGTCAACTTCGAGGATGAACTGGCGTGTGGTGTCTGGTTGAACGAGAACGGGGGCTTGGGCGAACAGGATCTTAAATTGACGGAAGGCCTTCTCTGCTTCAGGGTTCCAGATGAAGTTGCGTTTGGTGGAGGTAAGTGTGGTTAATGGTGCTGCGGTCTGACTGTAGTTCTTGATGAATCTTCTGTTAAAGTTCGCAAAACCTAGGAAGTGTTGGAGTTGTCGTCTGGTGTCTGGAATTGGCCAATCTGTAACGGCGAGAACTTTAGTGGGGTCAGCTCGGATCTGCCCGCCCTCAAAAATGTAACCCAGGAATGCTATGGATGGCTTGTGAAATTCACATTTTTCAGCTTTAACAAAAAGGCGGTTCTGGAGGAGGCGTTGAATGACTTGGCGGACATGGAGCTTGCGTTCTGAGAGATCTCGGGAAAAAAAATCAAAATGTCGTCTAGGTACACGAAAACGAAAAGGTTTAAAAAATCACAGAGAACGGTGTTTATTAGGGACTGAAACACAGATGGGGCATTACAGATGCCGAACAGCATGACGAGGTACTTAAAGTGTCCAATGGGGGTCTTGAAGGCTGTCTTCAACTCATCTCCCTGGCGTATGCGAACGAGGTGGTAAGTGTTGCAGAGATCCAGTTTGGTGAACACAGTGTCTTTGTGTAGGGACTCGAAGGCAGCGTTGATGAGTGGCAAAGGATACTTGTTTTTTATGGTGATATTATTTAGTCCTCTATAATCAATGCAAGGCCGGAGCGAACCATCTTTTTTGGAAACGAACATGAAGCCCGCCCCCAGTGGAGACGAGGAGGAACTAATGATGCCAGCGGCGAGGGACTCGTTGATATAGGTCTCCATCGATTCTCGCTCCATATGAGAGATGTTAAAAAGTCTGCTTGATGGTAATAGGGCTCCGGGTAATGGATCTATTGTGCAGTCATAACGTCGATGGCAAAGAGCAAGCCTTGCTCTTGCTGAAATTCTTCTTGAGGTTGAGGCAGTCCTCCGGGATGTTGCTGTGATCCTGAGAATCGACGGAGACCTCTTCCTGGGGCGGGCTAGGAGGAACGGCAGCCTGGAGACAGGAGGAAAGACAGTTATTTGACCATGAGGGGATGGAGCAGTCTGACCAGTTTATGATAGGATTGTGGGTCTGGAGCCAGTCAAAGCCAAGGGTGATGTTCGGTTGGGAATAGGAAAACACAAAAAATGATCATTGCTCAGTGTGGTTACCAGTTATGATGATCTCCAGAGGATGAGTGATGTGGGCAACCTGAGGCAATGACCAGGGCTGAAACACGAAGAGGGTTCTCGAGAGGAAGAACGGGAATCTGAAGCCGTTCTACTAGTGATTGTGCTATAAGAGACTGCTCACATCCGGAATCGATGAGAAGTTAGAGTTGGAAAATTTCGCTGGTTGTGTGTGAGTGTGGCAGGAAGGAGAAGACGAGGTTGCATGGGTTCCTGTCCCGGGGGTGACGATCGACAAGGCTCTGAGGATGTTCTGGATACAGAGGTCGCAGTTAGGGGAGGCGAACAGACTACGGGAGCCTGACTAACAGAACCCTCAATCTGTCTCTTTCTCTCAGACGACCTTCTATTCGGGCAGCTAAAGATATTAGTCCCTCAAGGGAACGCGGTTCATCACAAAGGGCTAATTCATACCGCAAGGCTTCATTTAAAGCATCAAAAAACAAGTTCTTCAAGGAACCTAAGTCCCAGTCTAGGCGAGCAGCCAACGTTCTGAATTTGATTGCGAACTCAGAAACTGTTTTAGAACCTTGTTTAAGTTTACGTACCCTTCGACCCAGGGATACTGGGTCATTTTCTTGACCAAAAACCTCTCTAAATTCATCCTGAAATTCGTGAAACGACAAACGAAACTCTATGAAAACGAGACTCCGCCCATTTTAGTGCTGACCAATCATATTTGCTATTTTGGCATCATTACTGGGAAAAGACTGCTGTGAATAAGTAAACACCAACGGACACTGTAAAATAAACCCCTTGCAGTCGCCAACCTCCCAAGAATACCTTTCTGGAACAGGAAGTGGAACTCCGTGGGAAACCAGAACCGGAAGTTGGAGGGACTGAATCGGTGGTGCGCGGCGATGAATTCTGAAGCAAGTGTGTAAACTGTTCAAGGGTGTGGTTAGTAGCGGCTTGTTGCTCTGTGAGGGAACGGAGTGCAGCGTCGTGTGACTGGAGAATGGAAGATTGATCTGCCATCATCCTCCTGAGAGCCTCTTGTGGGTAAAGCTGGCCTGAGTGTTCCGTCCAGTTTTTCAGCTATCTGACCCACAAAAACATAGGAGTCTCAGGACTACAATACTAACAAAGTAATTGCGATGTTTGGGTTTGTCCTGAAGAAGGAAGCAATGGTCACGGCAGGAGGAGGAAGGGAAATCCAGGGAACTGTGACAGCGATGCGGGGGACCGGAGACTTCTGAAGGTGAGACGGAGAAGGTATGTTGATGAACAACATTGGAGTGTTGTGCTTGTGTGTTATTTGCACCTGTTAGAAATCATACTGCTGCATTTTCAATTGGCTAAAATAGATGGGTCTAGACCAGGTTACTTAACCAGAGGATGAATGATGACACGCTTTTGGTACCTGGCCAGATGTCAGACTGCTATTAATTACCGTATGTCGAGAAAAGGTCCCAATGTGGGACACACATCTTTGAGCGTATCAGGAGAAACGATGTGATATGGAAAGCCAGATGTTTTTCTGCAGAACATAAACAAGAACATTAGCAAAAAAGAGACATGGTGGAATTTGTCAATTGAGCCTGAAGCAGATATTTGCAGTTGTATTATGTAAAGACAATGACATCAATGATCTGATAAGATCATTAAAAAGTTAAGGAAACTGTTATATTTTTCATGTTAGGCTTCCAAAGGAACATGCTCATTGATATTTAAATCAGAGTTCAGTATGTTGTATAAAACACAATGGTCATGCAAGTTACTAGCAATAATCCCTGACATATACTTTTATTTGCCAGCCTTATCGTCTTTCTGATAAGATCTATAGCTTTCCTTGAGCATTTCAAAAGATACTTGCAGTCTGTCTTTCTTCCATTTTTTCTCAATCCTTTTGCATTATATTCTGACAACCTGAGTGTCCTCATTTAATCAAAGCTCTGACTTTGGCTTTGGCCAATTTATTCTCATGCAGGTAACATGATCCAGAACAGGCTGACAAAGTGAGTCAAAATGAGAAAGTAACTCCTCCGTGTTGAAAGACACTAGGGGTCTCGAATACTCTTTACAAAATCAGCAAAGAACTATACAGCAGAAGCTGCGCTGAAACCATGAATGAGCCGGGCAGGAGCCACTGTTTCTCGGGACAGCAGTTGTGAATATTAAAATCTCCCATCATCAAAACTTGGTCATAACTTAAAACTTTGGAGGCCGATAAATCACGGCACAAGAAGGGGAGGAAAGCGACCAAACTCTAACAGACATGTTTCAAGACTAATGTGTTATAATAAAGCTGCTTTACAGTGAAACTTTGATTTATGAACAACAGCCTGACCACTACCATGACCAGAAGTCCTGGGACAATTAAAATGACCACCAGTACCCCGCAACTGTTCAGGAACCACACTTGACTCGGGTTTCAGTCAGACATAGAAAATACACATCATTAAAAGAATGGTCTGGTTTCCCTATGAACAAAAGTCTTCATCAATAATTCTGCTGCAAGCTCCAAGAGTATTTAGTGATTAAAGGACAGCATGGAACTAACATACTGAATGAAACACAATTAAAAACAGAAAAAAAACATACACAAAGTCTTGAGGGCTAGAAAGCTTGCCAACCACACTGCGTCTTATGCCAACACATTTTGGCAAAAAGAAATGGACCTGTATCAAATTTAAATACATACACACAGGGAACAGGACGTTATGGATTGCTAATTTCTAGTTCTTAAACACTTACATCAACATAAACAGTTCAGTTTGAAATATTTTGTGTAAATGGTAAAAAATGGCATCTGGGATTTAGGGGGGAAAACAAGGGAAATGTATTCTAAATAAAGGGTAATTTTTTATCATGAGTATGAAAATATACTTTAGTGATAGAGGATGCATTTACTATAAAGCTTTTTATATATTTTTACAATGATTGCAAGTTGTATAGAGCTTTCTTCTAAAGCCTTCTAAAATGTAAGGATAGACAATAACTTTTAACCACAATTTGGATATATAACTTTTCCATTACAATCTAAAGCATGTCAGTATGCATTCTCCTGGAAATGTATCTTATAAAATTATTCTGCATGAATGCAGATGAGCTCATCATCTTTGTCACTTCTGTGTCTTTGAAGCAGTCTTTGGAATGCATAATCGAATGATTGTGCTTCCTTTGACCAATGCTTGTCAGCAATAGTGAAACAGTTTTTAATTTCCCCCCAAAGCATGTGGTTAATCTGTGTATAAAGGCACTCTTACAGGAGTCTGGATTGTTTCATCTGCTGTAGACATTTTGTAGCTCCCTGTTTGACATTTTCCATTCTCTGGAGTTCAGTTTGTCCACCTGTTTGTTGGTCTTATTGTCAAGAAAATGTGGGAGAATGAATAGCCCTGCAAGGTAAGCAAAATGCATCAGTGTGTTGTTTGTTAAATTCTTCTTATGTGCTTTTCCAGTTTGTTTTATTTGCTTCTTTATGCAAATCTATGAAACACTCTCTCGTCAAAGTCAGCACTGAATATAATATTAATGTTTCATGCACTTAATCTTCATTTCTTTTGAACATCTGAAAATCTAATTTTGGCTGCCTTGATGCAGTTTGATCTATGCATCCCTCAACAGGGAGACGGGGCTCTCGACCTGCTTTAAACAAACCAAAATATGTCAAACTGTCAATCTAATATAAGAAAAAATAAAAACAGATGAAATATGTTTATTGGAGTGTTTGGGTTTGAAATGACAAAATATTTAATATATAAATGTCTCAAGAAGAGTGGTATTATGGATGAACAAAAAATGTGTGGCTGTTTGGAACCCTGCTGTTTCCTTGCTGGGGGAAAAAGTCCTTAATCACATATTCGCTTGGAAGACTAATAGGAGTCTCGCTTTCCCAGCACTTTGGTCTGTTTGTGTTATAATGATACGTCTCACCTTGTGTAAGAATATAAAAAGCTGGAGCAATGAGCCATATGCTGACACTTTGCAGTTTGTATGCTTTTGAGACGCCACTTGCTGCAAGATATCCTCCTGCCAACACCCCAGGCAGCAAAAAGCTGCGGTATCAGAAGTGGGGTTTGGTGTGATTGCAATGTCACAGAGAAATTTAAAAGTCTCGTATTTTGACTGATCTGAAAGCAACAAATTAAATCTAGCAAATTATTTATCATTTTAATGAAAATTGAATTATTTTGGACAATAGCACATCTGCAAAGTGTCTCCTAATGGGTTGTCTGTTCTCGAGGCAATTTTTACAAGTTGTTGGAGGAAATTGGTTCCTTTCCCTGAGTGCTGTGACAAAAGACAGAGTGCTCTTTGGACACCCTTTCAGAAAGGGTATTTTCTCCTGTAGTGGAGATAAAATTAGTCAGCCTTGGCTGACTTTTACTTGGATGGATTACATGTATGGGACAAGAAATACAGTAAACACACATAATGTATTACCTTGGAGAACATTTGATGGCAAGTTACCTAGACGTCAATTTTTAATCAGAAATCATGAAGTGAATGTGGGAATTTCCATATGTAATAAATCCTGAAACGTGTGTATTAATGTCCAAGAAAATGATAAAGCATGGACAACTGGAAAAAGAATATTTTTACATTAATTGTTGGTTGTTTTCTGGCTGCTGCTCACGTTTAATATCCCTTTGAATTAAATCAAACTATCAATTTGTTTATTTATATATACATTTCCACGATTTATATAGCGTAAATTTAAAAGTGCTGATGTTTCTTATTTTACTCTGTGAAAGAATATTTAATTTTATTTATTTACTTTTCTGCTTCTGTTAATTATACTATTACATATTTGATGTGGCAATTTAAATTATTTTTCAATTTAAAACACAGAGCATGATAGAAATTAAGTTTTGATGTAAAGAGATAGGTTGAAAAAAAGCTCAGTTAAAATTAATTGGTAATCCTTAAAGGAATTATCCATTCAAAATAAGTAGACAGTGAATGTGGAAGAGTACTAAACCATATGCGTAGAGTGTATTGCTGGTGGCGTGTAAAGTAGTTTAAAGCTGAAGGCATATGTAATTCCAAAAAAATATAAAATATTCAATAGTTAAACTTTACTGTTTACTTAGCTGCTTTTACGTTTAGTAATAATGCTAAAAGAATAACTTACTTGTACACCTTTGTTAAGCATGACAAAAAAAAACACAATCCTTTAATTGATTGGCAATAATTGGTCTGGAAAATTGCATGTATTTAAATTTTTATGATCTTATGTAATTGTGAAAAGTTCACAATACATTTTTTTTTATCACTGTTGTCAGTTATTGTGAAGTGCAAGACTATACTAGAATATAATTAGAGTTCATTATGATGGTTAATTTAAAAGTAAAAGGCATGGAGTTTGCCGTTTTTGAAGGTGAAATATACATATCTAAACTAAACACTGTTACAGTAAATGGATTTAATATTATAATGACCAAATTTCTCCAAATGGAGTCTGTTTTTTTCCTGGCTTCTCAAAGAAACAAAAATAAGAAAAGCTGTTAAAATCTGCGTTGGTCCAAATAGGAACCAATAAACAGTCTGCTTTTCTTTTTACTTGATTTAACAGCTGATGTAAGACTAAACCACCTTGTTTGGAAAGATCTATTTTAATTAATTTTGTTTTACTGAATCAGCTGTCACTGGAAACCATTCTATTTGAAAACCACATTACGAATATAAAGATGTACAGTAGCATGAATAATGCCTGCTTTTCTGTCATAATTGTAAAAACCAAAGCGCATGAAAACATCTTTCAGATTTATGTTTAAGGACACCTACACGTATTCATTGTTTATTCATCCTATACTTCAATTCATTGGTATGTGTAAACCATTTTATTTTTCATCTGCAGAAAAATGCTTCTAAAAAGAAAACATGAAGAAAAAGCTTTCAGGAGGTGTTTTTAGATGGGAACATTATTTATTATTTTGTGACAACTGAAATAGGGTTCTGTATCTGAAACACTTACCAGTGGTAACTTGGTTTAAAACACCTATAAAATAATTTTTTATGACTGTTTAACACAATCCGGAGCAACAAAACATTAGGGGCCGCTAATCACTCAAGAATTAAATTTTTATTGGCTGCATAAAAGCTAACAGACATTTAGCTGTAAAATCAAAACACCAAACTAATTCATGTAGTGTTTGCTTCATAAAAAAATCAAAACAAAACAAACTATTTAAAATAGAATAAAAGTTTTTAAATACAGAATTCAACTTTTGACCTTGATAACATCTGCAGTTATGATATTAATCAATATAACCATTCTTTACAAACCCATATATTGAGGTTTTATTATTCTTTTGAAAATACTATTGTGTTGAAATGTGTTTTTAATGTATTTTGAACACTTGAGGCGGAATTCAAATAATTATAAAACCCAATAAAAAACAGATATTTTTAATGTTAGAGTCCTAGAATTAAAGCAAGGTTTTTCAGTCTGTAGTTTATTCCCTCTGAAAACATTTTTTTAAAAAGCGCAATATTACTTATTTAGTAGAGTAACTTTCAAGATAATTCTATTATTTTCACCCCAATCAGAATTCATATAAATTCAAAATATTTGAGGAAAAAGTGGTTTTGATTAGCTAACATCATTCTGTAATGCTAATGCAACAACAAAAAACAAACAGAAAATGATAATGAAAGTTGAGCGGAGAAAACCACTAGTTTTTCTTACTCTGCTAATTTTGTCGCCCTGGCTGAGAGATTTTGGCAAAAGAGTTTAGGATCTCTGTTCAACAAACAGAATACACAATATTTGCAATTCTGTTATTTATACTTTTACTTAAGTTATTCTGTAAGGCATTATTTATTTATTTATTTTTTAACATCAAGATACCTTATAACCATATTTCAACTTCTCAGCATTGCATATAAATTGGTACTGAAGAGTTAAAACTGACATTGTTGTTGTTTACCTTGTAAGTTGACCAAAATAATAACTGATCTGATCATAGTGCTAAAATCTCACTTGGTGATTCTGTGCACCATTTAGAAGTCTAGAGAAGGCTAAAGTTGGACCCTGAAAATATATCCACCCTACGTGATTACTTATTTTTCATCCAATGCAATAGGCAGAGTAAAGAGTAGTGGAGTACCTTCAGACCTCTGTAAATCCAAGCTAGAGTCTAGACTTGTGGATAATAATTCAACCACCAAAGTGGGTAGTTAATAACTTTTTAGTTATTCAGCAGTTGTTGGACTTTTTCCTAAGGAACATCTTTTAAACGAATCTCACTAGTGATAGCAAAGGTCTGGACACAATCAGTGTTAAATTTTTTTGTTCATTATTGTTTAGATAGATAAATACAGAGACTGATGCATTTACAAAAGTCTTAAACCTGGCAAAAATAGAAACACTTAAAATGAAAGGACATATTGTGTTTGTGTAGACAATAGTAAATGTGTTTGAAGACTAAAAATGTATGTGTTCTACATAAAATTAGTTGTAAGAATAATAAAATAATAATGACAATTTTGATAGAATTGTATCAGATCACTTGCTCCCTGGGTGCAATACCATAACTATCAATCCTATTTGTAAGATGTATTTTTCATACATTCAATCAGAATTTGAACTCAGTAATCTTGATTAAACATTTTCAGCTTGTTACGTAATTTTTCACAGCTGGAAAAATATAGCCTACCATCTGCAGAGATGTCTGATTGGCATTTAAATAAACTTGCTGCTGGGAAAAAGCGAGAGTCATGTTCTCATAAAGGATGACAGGACATAATTCAACATCAGCCCAATGCAGTCATTGACAAGATTTTCTATCTCCCATTTAATTGCTTCCAACACCATAAATTTTACTTTAAGGGTGCTTCAAAATCTACAGCCCCTCTGTAGGAAATATTTTAAAACTGTTAAGGATTTTAAACTACACATATGCGATGCCAAAGCATTGTGTGTTCCAATAGTGCACTGGCTGAATCCTTTCATTGGGATTCCCCATATTTGCTTTGTACCGTGTCAGTCATTGCTTTAAGAAGGTCTGAATGTCTATGGCAAGGCCATGGCCTAATGCATCTGACCTCCTTCAGCTGATGGAAATGGGCTTTTCAGATTTACTCAAGGTTGAAATCACTTGTTTTGTGCTTCTGAATATTGCATCTACCTCCAAAACATAAGCTATTCTCTGGCTGGTAGAAGCACATATAGCTTGCAGGGATTTTTACCCTGTGCGTGACTTAAGCCATTTTTTAGAGTGAACTTCTTTGCTATGAATACAGATTGAAAGTCATAGTTAATAGTTGTCACTATCCATGGAGCAGACCTACAAGGATACTCTTTGGCACAACCTGTGCATATAAATTTGTGCATAAACACTCTCTTAAACTCAGATTGCCCTTGGTCTGTCATGTTGCATTTCTTTTTGCTCCTCTCAGATCATTAATGGGAAATTGATGCTGTCAGTTCATTATACTAATACTAAATTGAACCGCAATGGAAATCTGCCACTCACTGTCATTCACAATCGCATTATTCCATTACCAAACAACCAAGCAGTATTTTTAAGTCAATCAAATAAAGCCTATGGTGCTTTTTACCTTATAGATCCTGCTTCCTTTAGCTCTACATGAGTCCTACAAAGAAATTGGTTAATCTATGTAATTTTTCCTCTTTTTTATTTCTCAAACTGCATGTTTGGAATATGTGGTTTCACAGAATAGCTTGTACTAAATATGAAGTACAGTATAACAATATAGCATACAATTAATTTATCATGGTATAATGGCGATGTAAATGTTTCTATGTCAATGTGTACTATATATATATATATATATATATATATATATATATATATATATATATATATATATAT
>JAVLVB010000890.1:1635634-1661734 GCA_032876305.1 Orestias chungarensis | reverse complement strand
CAGTTACTAAATTGTTTCCTCACAGCTTCTCCTCAGTTGACTGAGAAGCCTCAGGATGTTCAGAAGACCATTGACGACACTCTGGTCTGGGAATGCAAAGCCAACGCTAAACCCAAACCGTCGTACCGCTGGCTGAAGAATGGAGAGGCGATAGATCAAATAGAGGTAGTACATTTTTCATTCCCTCTTTTAAAATTTGCTTTAAATCAATCAATAAAGAAATAGTGAAGACCACATAGGCTTATTCACACCATTTCTATAACTCTAACCACTAACTACTGCGCAAAAAGTTCTCAAAACAAAGAGTCCTAAAGCAAACCACTTGAGACAAAAACAAAAAAGGAAAGCTTGAGAAAATTAAACATATGAGAAGAATGTATTTTGCAACCTAACAAAAGTGTCAGTTTTTGTATTCTTGGTGTGAAATACTTTGCTACTTTGGATAGCTGGAAATCAAATTGTTTACTTCTGCTTTTAACAATGTTAAGATCCAAAATCTTGCTGAAATATGTACAGTGAAGCTGGACTGAATATGTTTCATTCTTTTTAACCTCTC
This sequence comes from Orestias chungarensis, assembly GCA_032876305.1. NCBI lineage: Eukaryota > Metazoa > Chordata > Actinopteri > Cyprinodontiformes > Cyprinodontidae > Orestias > Orestias chungarensis. The sequence goes on along the minus strand of JAVLVB010000890.1, from coordinate 1,661,178 downwards.
CATCAGGCTATAGCCTGAACCACAGAAACCCTGCAATGCAGACCTCCAGAGCAGACACTTTTAAATGCAATTTCAATGTGAAACATAAGAAAACTACAAAATTAAATGACGTGAAAAGGTGTAAAATAAAACAAAACAAAATAAATCTAAATATGGATAAATAATCCTAACCATGGCTATTTTGTCCATGAATAATTTTATTTATATTAAAGGAATTCAACAGATCAACAAATCATGGTCGGTTTGTTTTCCCATATGTTTTCCAATCAGAGCCAGAGATGTTATTATTATATGTGTTATACAATGTAAAAATTCAATTACAATTATTGTGGCTAAAAGATTTAAAACGAAATATGCTACAGTTAACTAAATATTTAGTTTTATATTTAGTTTTATTAAAAACAAAATATCTGCTTCAAAGAATTTTAACATTCTATTTCTTTTCACATTTTTAGATAGTCAATGCGTTATACTATAATTTCTTGTGACACTGAAGGCGCTGTTTCTTTGGCAGGAATGTGGCATACAAATATTGATGGTTTGTTTGAATGCGGTAAATACTGTAAACCGTTATTCATCACTTATTGCAGAGCCTTCATCAAAGTTTATGATGTTCCCAGTGGGACATCAAAAAAGATGCTGGAGTTAAACTTTCTCTAATAATTACTCTTCCCACTAAGGCACAATCAGCCCATTATGTTAACTAAACCCACCCAAGGTTATTATAAATCCAAAGCAGCTTATTACAACGTCAAAAGAGACAATTGGAAATAATTAATTCATTAGTTTTTTAGGATGGATAGTAAAGATTAGTTATGTATTGGGTAAAATATTGAATGCTTTATGCACTCCTGTTGAAAGTGTTACTAAAGTTGTTTCTTTAAAGATTGCTGTTTTCTCAAGAGAGCCACAAACCGTTCAGTAAATGGTGATGAAGATATGTCAATGGGTATGATGAAAGATGATAAGATTGCTCTAAATTTTGGAGCGTTGTGCTCAAGGGATTCAGTATTTGTTGGATTCAAGTTGTGCTTGAATCCACTTGGCAAAAACATCCCACTTTGAAATGCTCGTATTTTCTACTGACTATATTTGGCATCAGAATTGCGTGTGTCCGTGTGTGCACAAGCTGGGGAGGATGTTTAAATGTGTTTTGCAAAAAGCCCAAGTGGTGCCATTTTCCTGTCTGTAATCACACAGGGATTTTGTTTGGCAATTTAGTCCTCAGTTGCTTATGTGCTAATTCAATTGTATCACAAAATCGTCTCTGTGGGGAAGGCAGAGAAAAATCCTCATCATTTAAAGAGCGTTTTATTTCTGCAGTTTTTTGTATTGTTGTTGTATGGCTATTCTGCCTAAAAAGCACGGCTCAGTTATGTGCATTGATTTTGTCAGTGCTTAATTTGGGTATGAAATTGAAATCGGAGTATTGTTTTGTTGGGCATGTGTTAAAAGGGCAAATATTAGCCAACATTTTTAGAAATTTTAATTAGCCGCCTAATCACCAGTAAAAGTTTGCAGAAACTGTTTGTAATTTTCACTTTAAGTGGATGATCGCTATGAGTGAGTAAATTTACTTTGCTGTTTACAAAATGTTCTCTGTTGGGTTCATCTTGAAACACTTCTCGCCCCACATATCTGATATTGATTTGTAAATAACTGCAGAAAAATTCCTTTGGCAGGTGGCCAACGTAAGATATTCTCTGTGCATGTGGCTATATTAATGAGGTGGGGTTTTACCATTTTCAAAATGCCACTCTTAACTGCAGCTACGGTAAATCAATTTCCAAACCCAAAGGTCAGCATTGTAGAGAGAGGAAGACGAAAAGGGGGAGGCCAAGGGGGCCATTTGTTATTCCTCATTAGAATGGATCAGTTCTCTTCTTCCCCTTCCCTGCTGTTATCTAGCCATCTAAGTTGTTCCTTTTCTCTTTCTTTTGTCCTTTTAAGGTTCTCCTTTATTGCTGTATTTTTCTCTCTCTCCACCTTCTTTTCTCTTTCCTCCATGGGAATTAAATGGCACAGAATAGGCCTGTCTCTTCAAAATGTCACCCTGGAAAACAAGGACCCACTCAAGCTTGTAGTTTTCCAATATGCCACCAGCTACACCCTTTTTAGTTATGTACATGAGAGTGCTCGATTTCCTATCCGCTGTTGTCACTGCGTACAAATGGTTTAGCTGCTGCAAAAACACCATTACATATTCAACATGGAAAGTAATCAATAAGTATGTATGATATAATTTCTTCACATTGTGTTGGTATCTGAGTGCAGCAGTGTCTATTTAAACTTGATAAAGCGGAGAAATGCCATCAATCAGTTTTACTGTTAATGGTTCCATCACTGATTGAAGCTTTTTTTATCTGGGTAGAGGGGATACAATTGTCCAGTATGATGCCAAACCACAAACATTCACAGATATTATTACCTTCGTATTATAATGTATCACTGAATTCAGTTGCTTCAAACTACCATGGCCACAGGTGTACAACATCCAAAACCTGGGCATGCCAACCGCTTCCACAAACATTTGTGACAAAAACAGGTTTGTTTCAGGAGCTCAGGGTTAATCTCAGTGTCACAATGTCCGAAAACTATTTGTGAGTTTTCCTCACCATTAAATATTCCACAGTAAACTATGATTGCCACTTTAACAAACATAATCTGCAGGATTGCAGAAGCTCAGCAACTAAGGGGTAGGCCATTTAAAATTACAAAGGAGGTTTAACCTTATCTGAACAGTACAGTATACAGAAGTAGCCAGATGTCCAGATGTCTGTAGAGTCAGCTTCGTTAAGTGGGTTTTGCAGACTGAGCAGGTGCATCCAAGTCTCACCTTCTCAAGTAAAATTAAATCTTGCTGTTGTATTTTGTTTTATTCCATTGGTTGAGTCTGAGTTCAGTTGTTGCTAATATAGTAACAATTTTAACTTTTTGATATTAAGTTGAGGTGTACCTTAATTTTTAGTTGGGTAGTTAGTTGGGTGCTTATTTTCATGCTTCTTCCCTACAAAAAGTCACTTTAGCAGTTAAGCTTTAGTCCATGACCTTACTGAAACACTTATTGAATTGATTAGTGACAGGCCTTATGGTCTGTCTTCAATGCTTGACATCACAAGTGTAAAATTGTTAGCGTGTGCTAAACACTCTCCTAAACCGTATGCACACCCTTCTAAGAGCAGGTAAGGGGTCTCCAACCCTGGTCCTCGAGAGCTACTGTCCTGCAGGTTTTAGACCAACACACCTGAAGCAAATAATTGGCTCGTTACCAGGCTTTTTCCGAATTTGATAGTGCTGAATCATTTGACACAACTTTGTTGAAGCAGTGTTGCATCTAAAACCTGCTTCAACAAAGGACGAGGGTTGGAGACCCCTGGTCTATGACCTGCGAAAGTAATTGACTGTTAGGCTGATTGGGTACTCTAAATTGTTCTTAGCTGTGAGTGTGTGAGTGAGTGGTTGTTTGTCCTGTGTGTCTCTCTATGTTTCCCTGCAATAGACTGGCAACCTGTCCAGGGTGTACCACTCCCTCTTGCCTATTGTAAGCAGGAGATAGGTGCCAGTAGACCCCTGCGACCCCACAAGTATAAGTGGGTTGGATAATGGATGGATGGAATTCACTTTTCACAAAATTCAAATTATTTGAGCCTAGTCTGTGTGACCGACGCCTTAGTTTTCCTTCTTTTTTTAGACATTTTTCATCAGTAAACATAGACAGTTATGTCTAAAAAGTGGGGACTTGTTCTGTTATACTTGAGAGCAGCTGCATCCTTTCCCACCCAGGATCCCCTCTGGCAGAGACTGCAGTGCTAGCTCATCCATGTGTTGCCAAGTGTCCGCCTGACGTATGCTTGAGCTAGCCACGGAGGGAAATGTATTTGAAGATCCTCAGCAGTGTCACTGACTGATGCTCAGGGAGAGTCCTTGCCTTTTCAAGTTGGAGTGCTGTAATGATTCCAGAGGTCAGACAGACTGGCAGCAGGACCCCCTGGACCACTTTGTCAGTGACATTAAAAAGCCCAGGTACACTCAATGGAAAGATCAAGGGCAGGAACAATGAATACTGCCACACTTAAATTGACATAACTATAAAAAGGAAGCAAGAAAGCTTTGCCGAAGCTTCTGAAGGTCGGAAGAGCAAAGAAAAGAAAAGAACTTTGTTCAGCTTGTGCTACTAGTAAGTGTTCTCTGTATGGATATGTTTAAAGTGGGATGCATTTCTCCGGGAATATTCTGTTCTCTTTCATTTTTTATTATCTACAAATAGTTTTCAGGACACAACACTGAATGATTCTTCTGAGATCCGGTCCCAGTTAACATGCTACCAAAATACTGGAAATTGTGGTAAAGGCATAATTATCAGAATGAATGAACTTAGGTTGGACATAATATACCCATAAAAAAGAGTTAATTATCAGTTCCAGGTCTTAGTTCCATAGTTGTTACACTGTTGTGACGCATTATTGTTTTTTATAGATATAGTCTTAAGAAAAAATAAGTGTTTCTACATGTCAAAAAGACAGCAGTAAGTAGTAAATACATAAAAAGTTATATCAGGAGGCTCAACAAGAAATTAATCTCCTGATACAAGATATTTTATAAACACCTAATAAAAACTGTTATATGCCGAAACAAAATATAAAATGAAAACAACTTCTTTTTTTTTAAATGTCTGCGTGGACATAAAGTAATAGAAAAGTCTTAAAGTGTTAATATTTATGTTTGATTACTATCTCGTTGTACTGTATAATCCCAATTAGAAATTTCTCAGATTTTTATTTAATATATGTTTTTTTTAACCATGTATTAATGTCTTTACATTTAATTATATACTCTTTGTGTTGTATAAAAATATCTCTGTACATACATTAAGGTTTGATTTCATTAAAGGTTTTGAGACATTTAAAGTTATTCTGATGTGGACATACTGGTAAGGGATGTTTGATAGTTCATCTATGAAGTGTTATTTAATCAGAGGTTGATTAAAGTCTTAAAATCTCTGAGCTTTACTAATCAATGTTCTATATTTTATATCAATGCTGATCAAAAGACTAAACATAATGCAAAATAACAACTGATAAAAGCAAAGTTTTTAATTACGCATCACTAGTTTAACTGTACCGCAAGAGCAAACTACTTTAGGAGACCATGTAAATACCAAACAAACTAAGTTTTGCAGCTGCTTTTTTTGTTTTTAAATCTGTGTTTTTGTTTTGTCTGATTTTTTTTTTCTCTCTACGGGTGCATGTGTGTGTTTTTTGTTTATCTCTCTTGAGCAGGACAGAGTTCAGGTGAATAATGGAGTTCTGACAATCCGTAACCTGAATCTGGCCGACATTGGAATGTACCAGTGCGTGGCGGAGAACAAGCATGGCCGCATCTTTACCAACGCTGAGCTCAGAGTCATTGGTAAGACCCGGCCTTACAGCATCTGAACAGAGCATTGTCTGAGCATTTCGACAGGTTTCTTAGTGGGTCATGAAGATAATTATAACAAAACCATTTTTATCTTGCTTGTATTATTTTTAATCAGAGCTATATTCTACACAGCACTGGTTAAATAATTGTCGAGAGGGGAAAAAAAACGTTTTCTTCCATGTTCGATTCAAATTCACATTGCTCCTGTCGTTTTATAATGCAATACTTTAGACTTTAAGGACAGTCTTCATAAAAAAATGCATTAATTAGAGTTTTAACGATAATGATAATATCCAAGGTTGTTTCCAGCTTTTTGGAGGCACGTTTTGCGTTAAGCGATGTGTTTTGCACTGTGGTGACTGTGGAGAAGATTCACAAACTTTTCAGCCTTTATTGTTTTGCAGATATTCTCCAGACAAATGGGATATGAGCTGTGTAATCAAATGATTCTTTGTTACAACAAAAAAAAAAAATCACTTTACGTCTGATGTAGACTCAGCCCTTAACACTGATCGTTTGACATCAAGGTATAAGTGATAAGTTTTAGAAGGCTATAAGAGCTACTTCTCTTTATTTTGCTGGAACCTTATGTTAAAGTGATAACAGAGCTTTGATTGGAAAGTTAACCCGCTCGCTTTAAAACAGTTATAAGATTAGCATTTATTTATCTTTAGGGAATCAACAAAATAATTTTACATAAGGTATTAAAAAAACATTTGTTTAAAAACTTGTATATTTTATTTTTCTTTTGTTAAATTCCTATGTTCGCAATCTTTTAGCACTGATAAAGCCCAGCATTGTAGCAAGATTTTGTTGATCCAGGTAAGGGGCGTTTCACTTCAGGGCAAATTGCATCAAAGGGTCAGTTGCTGTGAAACCCACTGTACTGATTGACAGGTGGCATCATGTCATATGGGGTTGAACTTTGTGTTGCGTGAAGAGATCCTTACGTAAACAAACTTAAAGTATCCGTTGTCACATTGTCAATGTGTCCTTGGACACATTAGCTGTGTATGCAGCTTAATACTGTCAGAGTGTGAATGTGTGCATAAATGTGTGAATATAGTTGGAGGGCTTCACATTAATACAAGATAAAGCACTATACAAATAAAGACCATTTACCATTTCTCTCATTTTAGCTTTACAGCCCCAAAGCAGAATTCTTAGTGCACCATTTTAGAGAAGATTCAGGCTGGTAAAATCAAAAGAAATACACCCTTGAATACAAGGCAGTATGCTTCATTTATGAATACGTCTGTGAACTGGTGCAAACAAGAGAGCATATGTGTTTGGAAAAAGCAGGATGTGCCTAATGGACAGAGTGACCTTCACGTCTTTGGAAACTCTTCAGCTCTCTTTCTCAATTGCTATGTTTAAATTATTTTCTTTCTCTTTCACATCAATCAATAAATGTAACCTTTCCCTCTTTTAATTCTCTCCCTGCAGCCATTGCTCCTGACTTCTCCCAAAACCTGTTGAAGGCACAAACATTGGCGCGACATGGCGGCGACGTTCTGATTGAATGCAAGCCTAGGATGTCTCCTCGCGGCGTGATCTCATGGAGGAAAGGGAATGAAGCCCTGCGAGAAAGCCACAGGTGCCAGGTTACTTCCTTTGTAGCTTTCGTTTGAGTTTGTTTATTTTACTAGCAGAGCTGAATTTAAAAGCCTTATTTTATTTCACCCTACTTGATATTCATGCTGACAAAACTGAAAAGAACAGAATCACAGTGTGACACAATATAATTTGCATTGCATAACAGGGTCCGCTCTTCACCGCTCTTCCCCGTTATCCACATTTTTTCCTTGAGCTCTGTTGTACTTTTCTCCTCTGGCTGGTCTCTGCTCTGTTTGTTTAAGGTAATTGGGTGTTTCTAGACTGCAACATTCAGATCGATGTGCCGATCCATCAGCTCATTAGCACAATGTACGGCCTGGAGGGTCATTATAGCACATGGCAACCAGTAATTCAGACCACCAGGAAGATGTGGAAGAAGGTGATCAAATGCCTAAAAGGACTTATCAGTCGGTTGTGGCTATGCTCACATTCTTTTGTGGTAGCGGAAGGGACACCAAAGGAATGTGCCGTGTACATTGTTTCATTAGAAATCAGGTTAAAAAAAGATCAATGCAATGCAGTGAGCTAACAGGTGATGAAAATGAGAATTATTTCAGACTTAAAAAGATAGCTCTGTGTCTAAAAGTATAATTCTGTTCTATATGACAAAGGTTTGCCAACTATAAAAATTACACTCTGACAATTACACTATGACATCTACAGCCTATGTAGCATCATGTTGCACTATTTTGTCACTTTTGACACTGGTTCACTTTATATGCCATTTAAAATTATAGTGGTAATTCTACAATGTTTACTTTACTTTGACTAGTTATTTTATATACATTGTTAATTTTTCTTATATTTCTATTTTCTATTTTAAATATATTCTTTTTGATATTACACATTTTTACCTATTTTTACCTATTCTGTATTTAGTTAATTAGTGTGACGGAGCAGTCACAAAAAAGCATTTTACTGCAGGTTGTACTGTGTATGACCATGTATGTGACAAATAAACCTTGACTTGATAAACTATTTGCTGAAAATAATTGATAGTGTTTGTACTCAGATTGCAGTAAACAGGCTTTCCTTTACAATTGTGGTTGCATGTGTTGAAAAAAACATACATATAAAATAAAACTAATAAATACATAGAAACTGTGAAATCATTTGTACTTTTATATTTTATTTTAATATACATATTTTTGGACACAAAATTCTGCTAATTAAACAAAACATGAGATAACCATAAGAAAGTCTGTGCATAAGATGTTGGCAATTGTGGCAATTTGTGTTGGCAAGCTATTACTGCACATACATTTCTACAGAAAGTAAGCTAATAGTTAATACTAATACTAATGAATTACTAATTTCTACCTTTAGTTTGTAGGGTGCTGCTTTACACTCAGCTTATAAATAGTGGTAGGATTAGTTTTTGTTGTTGTTATTGGTAAAGTTTTTCTGGTTCTTTACTTTACAGAACTTTGTTTCACAAAACTAAGCCCTAAGCTGCAGGACATTGGCTTGAAGTACACGCGTCAATTCTGAATCATTTAAAGCAAGCAAAGATTACTTTTTTGTTGTGGCCTAGTCAAGGTATGGACTTAAATCATTGTGGTCAACTCGCTCCAGTTACGGTCAATAAAACACCTTTGCAAACAAGAGTGAGACATCCCCAACAGGAGTATTAAAGACTCGTTACTAGTTATCACAAATGCTTGATGCCAAATGTTGCTGTGATGGTGTTTGTTTTTTAGAAAGCTTTTCCCTGAAAAAATAAAACATAATTTAAACTCTACATTTTATATTTACTGGAATGGACTTTGTATGCAAAAACAAAAGGAATTTAATGAAAGGAAAAATTTTTTGGCAGCTTTTTAATGAAACATACTTTCTTACCTTTGTTTGCAAAGAATCTAGAAATAAAAATTAAAAACAGTTTAGTATGGTCACTGAATATTTCTTTAGCGATGGTTTCCTTTTTAAACATTGACACTAACCATTTGAAATGTTGTCATGGTGATGATCAAAACCTGAAACTATTTTATTCCTATATTTAAATGAACACGGTTTTATTTTCAGAAATGGTAAAAGGCCAATTTACTAAAGCAACCTGAATGACTTGCCCTTGTTGAAACTTAAACAAACAGGATTTAGCACTTAGTGTTTTCCACTACAATCTTCCACAATATGAAGCCTTTTTTCACAGTTCTAACAAGATTTAAAACTTCAACCAGATTAAACTTGTAGAAACAGAGCCACCCTGAAGTGCAGCTGCACCATAATTGTTGCTCTAGTTTCTTTTGTCTATGCAAATGACTCACACTGTGTTTGACAACATTCTTATTTTTAGCAGATATAAACCAGTGAGAGGCAAAGCACACCAGCTAGCACATGCAGGAAATTGGCGGGGGTGCATATTTCTCATTTGATACAGGATTAATTGTTCAACAGGCTCGGCAGCTTTCCACGTCTAACCTCTGGCATATCCATCTTCCAGAACAGCGGGGGTGCCACAGGTTTAGTCATCTCTCACCTCCACCTGGCAAACAAGATGTTTGGGAAGCCGAACACGTGATCATATTTTGTTCATATGTATTTGGAGGATATCGGAAGAATCAGCCACAGGATTATATGTTCCAAATATCTGCTAAATGTGGTACGAGCTTGCAGATTTATCAGCCTCGAAAGTATTGAAAGGAAAATGCATCTAAGCTGCAGCCTGCGATATCAATCATGCCCATAAAAGCAAGATTTCCCATATGAGATTTAATATCCCATCCTTGCCCTGAAGTAGGTTAGCCGCATGCAGGATGTTAGGATTTTACATTATTGCAACTTCTTTCGTCCGCCTGTTCCCCTGTTCCTGGCTTGTTAGCATGTACTTTCTCCATATTAAAACAAGGCAGGTTCCTGCACCATTACCGTGGTGGCACTGTGGTTATCTGTCCTAAACACTTAGCTAAAGCCGTCATAATTCTCTGATTATCTTCCAAAGATAATGTCCTGAAGCATCTGCGATAAAAGAAAAAAAAACATCTATGAACAATTCAGTATCCAATCAGTTAATATAATCATGCCGGGGCTATACTTAAATTAACTCACATCCAGTGCACATATAACCAGACATGTAACTTACAGTATGCAGGAAGTGATGAGGTTAGCAGTAAAGTGCTTACCGTAATTTAATTGTATTGCTGACCCCTGCCAGCAATTGGGAAGCGGACATAAGGAATTGTGGAAATACTACCCTGACATGAAACCATTGTGTGTAAGACTGTCGCACTAAACAGGATCTGCTGTTCTTTTGTCATTTGATTGAATCAATTTATAATCCTCCTTCTGTGAGGTGAAAATTTTCCAGTTGTGTTACTAGAAACAATGTCAGCAGTTCCAGGGAAGCATTTAAGCAGCACTTTAGAAAATTGTGAGCTGTGTGTAAAATACTGATTTAATTACACAGAAGCAGTTAAAATAATGTTTTTACTTACATCCCCTTGGTTCTTGTAACTCAACAGAGACTTTTAGATTACAGCCAATAGGTCACTTTTAATGCTGGGCCAGAGAAGCGTTGAGGTAATGTGAGTGTTTATCGTCACACCACTCTGGCTTTTATGTACCTCTCACATTTTACCAATTCCTTAATTACTTTAGAACAACCTTTCAGCAAATGGAATAAGCAAGCAGATGTCCAACATATATATTTCTCTTCACATCGCCCTTCTGTTTCCATTTCTTTGTAGCTTTGGTAAGGCGGAAGCCTGCCATTGCCGTCTGCCCATTTCATTGGCAAGCCTTATCCCAGTGACATCTCATATCCATAAGTCTTTGTTATAGCCCATTACAAAGAAAACCCTCAGTTCACTTAGGAGAATTTACGTCCGGCTCCAGAGGGACTAGGAGATGCTGTAAAGACTAATGTACTTTAATTTTTCATCCTTTAAAGCAATACAGATGACTCCTGGTCATTTTAAAAAGCCTATCCTCCCCTAAAAGGGATCTATAAGAAAAAGATGAGTTTAGGCCCCTTTACACTCAATACCATTATCATGTACAGCTGAAACAATAAGTGGAGAGTTTCCAGTAAGGATTTTATGTCCAAAGGAGAAAGAAAATTTTCGGTTTTGTTACTTATTTTATAAACCGAACAAGGCTATGGTCAATTATCAGTAAAAGATAAACCTACCTATAGTTTGAAAAATGTGCCAATGTACATTTCCTGTTGTTTAACACAGTTTAAGTGAGAGTAACTATAATAAATGCCTATTTTATACTTTCCTATCTTCTAATAACAGTCAGGATATTAGATTCAGGGAGTAAGTCATAGTATCCAGAAAATTGTCACATTCACCACAGGCTTGAATCTGAACATAGAACTTGCTAGGCATTAAAACGCATGAACTGGGTATGAGACCGCGGTACTCGCAAATAACCAAAACTTACTCACAAAACCATGGAAGTATAAAAATTACATAATTACTGCTACGTAGACAATTTGAATGAGATATTTTTGAGCGGAGTTCGCACTCACAAAATATATACAGCTGTTATCGTATGAATGTCATACTCATTGAATGTTTAAAAGTTCCCTTTCTTTATTAATTGCTCTTCAGCACAGACAACATGTGGTAAAGATCAAATTAGGACCGTAAAATTAGAACTTCAGCGGAACAGCTGTTTCACATTAGGAAATATTGATTTGGTCTCATGAACTTTATTGGATTTTGCATGTTTGTACACTTGATGATGCCTACCCAAATTAATTATTAGTTCAAGACGCAGTGGGGCTCTCCATTAACAGAGGGATTTTTTTATTGACTATGTAGATAGTTTTTATTTCTGAATTGATAGAGACAGCTTTGACTGGGCTATTCTGTAATTTTGCTCCAGTGAATCTGCAAGGGAGACTCACAGCTTTAATAAAACAGCTGTGCTTTGATTTTAAACAAATACATAGTTCTGTGTTTAATGTTAGAAATACTTTAAGTGATTTTATTAGATTTTTAATCTCCATCTGTTGAAAGGCCATTGTTGTTGTTGTCTTCAAGTCTCATTTAAAAATTCATTTAAGATTGTTCTGGTTAAAACATGGTTAGTAAAATGTTTAGTAAAAAACGCAATTTGAAAGCAATTTCAGAAAATCAAGGTTTCTTTGGATAAGATGTGCAAAATTGTGTATTTTAATGCTTGTTTTGTAAAATATCTGTTCATGTTTGGAAAAGAGATACTTTCTTTACTCTCTCACTTAAAGCTAAGGATTTGTAATAACCAACACAAAAGTCATTGTAATATGTTCTAATATGCAGTACCAGTCAAGCTTTTTTCCCCTGATACCATTATAACTAATAGGCATTGGACAATGTTAAGTCCTAGTTATACATTTTATTAAAGTTAATAAAATGTCACGTTTAAATTTTAAAATGTTTTTGCGTTAGACTGCCATATATTACTGTAACATGTGATATTTTACTAGCATTGTAAATAATACAATAGGATCAGGAACAGTAACATGTTAGCATCCTGTTTCTGCATGGTAATATGACATGCTGATAAGTTAGTTTGCTGTATATTTCATTGTAGTTTCAGTTAATTTCCTTTAAACGATAGGTACAGAAAATGCCTTCTTCTAGCTTAGGCATCTTAGTGCTTTGTTTTGAAAAACACAAAACATTAGGATTTGCATTTCTCTCACTTACTGATAAGTGGAGCAGGCTGAGCGGATTCTTCGACTTTCGTTTTTACTATGAAAGTTATTGTGAAGGAAACAAACAGCTTTTTGTTTTAAATAACCCCAACATTTTGTCAATCAAACAGCATGCACAACTTGCTAAATTAACTTGTGAGCTTTAGATTTAGTTAGGTTTTGTTATACAGCTCCAATTCACAATACATAATCCCAAAGCACTTTACCATACCTGAATTAATTTAAAAGGCTTTCTATTTATGGCGGAGGTCTCCAGTTTAAATAACAGTTACTAATGCAATGAAAGTGGTCATATATAAATAAATAAATATATATATATATAAAAAATATAATTAATAAATAATATATATATATTATGTATTTATACAACAGTTTGTTCCGACCGAGCAATCTGATATCTGATTGGACGAGAGACTTTCCATGAGTGCTGATATTCACCGAAAACAGCACTGGGACTGTTCCTATGTGTATCACTCCGCTATACCAGATTTCTAACAGTTAATTAACGTTCATCTGTTTTTAATATCAATAGCACCGCAAAGATGGATATATATCCAAAAGTAACATTTGATCTTAATTACGAATGGTCATCAGATTCAGAGGAGGATCAAAAGGATCTCAGAGAGCATATCAGGTGTGCTGATGTGGCATCAGCTGACCTCTACAAATTGGAGAAAAGCCGAAATGAAACTAACACAGTAAGGCAGACGAATTGGGCATTGAACTTTCTTCTGTCGAGATTGACTTCAAAACAGAAGACCGAGCTGTGTATGTTGAGGCAGTTTTATGGCTCTATCAGGACAACGAAAGGGGAGTTGTACAGTATCAGTAGCTATTTTGAACTTCGGGCTGGATTAAACAGTTATATTAACGAACCTCCAGTTTACCGATCATGGAATATAATGCAGGACGCTGAGTTTATCACAAACAATGTTTTGAAACGAGTCCTCAAAGAGATAAGAAGGGCAGGGAAGGACAAAACAACACACCACCCCCTGATCTCACGTGAAAACCAGCAGGTCGTAAAATATTCCACAGTGCTGAGTCCTGACAACCTGAAAGGTTTGTTGAACAAAGTCTAGTATGACATCCAGTTACACTTGGACGCAGGGGCAAAGAGCGGAATCGGGACGTTAAACCATACTCATTCATCCTCAAATATGATGACAGTGGAGCAAAATATTTCACCATGTCTTTCAATGAAGAGACAAAGAACCATAAAGACCCACTGGAGAGAGACAGAGAAAACCGGAGGGGCGCAATGTATGAGGAGCGAAGAGGTGCTCTCTGCCCGGTCGCGTCGCTCGAAAAATATTTGAGCAAAATTCCGCCTTATGCAAAAGCCCTGTATCCTCAACCAAAGCGGGTAATAAAGGCAACAAACAGCTTCTGGTATTCCGCTATTCCTCTGGAATTAAACGAGCTGTCACAGATGTTACCCAGGATGTGCCTGGAGGCAGGGACACACTTGCCCTACACCAACCACAGCCTGAGAGCCCCAGCAATCCAGAAACTGTATGATACGGGACTCGAAGCAAGTGAGATCATGGCAGTGAGTGCCCATAGGTGATGATTCTTTATAAAAACTAATATTGATGTCAAATATAATAATGTGTTGAAGAACATACATATCTAAACAGAACTCATTTCACAGGTCTGAAACCTCGCTAAAAAGTTACTGGAGACCATCTATGGAGAGCCAGAAAAGATGGAGCAACTTGCTGTCTGATCGAGATATCAAAACATCAGAAATAAGACTCATGCCACCAAAGCGTCTTTCTGTCGATTCGTATTTCATTGGCTGCACAATAAACGGAAGCATTCAGATTAATGTAAATGATTCAAAGTAGCTTGAGCGCAGAAATTGTCACCGTTCGTTGCATGGCAACAGCGTTGTCGAGGAACTATTTGTCTTGTCAGAGGCAACAGATCATCAAATAAACAAATAAATCACAATCTTTTGTGGTGTAATATTGCTAACTAATGAAATGTGTTTGTAGAACTGTTGTATAAAAGCAATATCACACTTGAGGTTGTGCTATATCAGTGAATATCGGCACGTGTGATTGTCTGCGGGAATGGATGGCTCAGCAGAGCTTTCTCTCTGTATAAATTTGCCAACTGTAGCCTAGGACTATTTATTCTCCTTTAATAATGAAAACAAATATTATTATATTCTAATATATTTTATTGAGGTCTACTTTAAAGTACACTGTTCTGTATTAAAACAGGAGGCCAGCCTTTTATTGGTAATTGCTGTCATTTTAGGTAAGTTATGAAGAAGTAACACTATAAACAAGAACATCAATTTCTTAAGGGTTTAAGATTAAATTGCTGTAGAGGAAGTGAGGAAATTATAGATTAAACAGATTCTTTAAAGGTTGTTACAGCATTGTCTGAGTGAGATCTAAACAAATGTAATTTTTGTCTGGGATTAGGAGAAATCAGTTAAAATAAAGTCAAAGGTTAATTAAAAATGATTGGACAGGACAGGGTTATGGGGCAATCCTATTATTTCTTCACATTCAGTCCCATATGTGGGCCAAAGTTCTAAAGTATGATGGCAGAAGTGGGTAGGTCTCTAGGAACATTGAGTAAACCCAATTGAATTTAAGTTGGCTTCAAAGGTTACATTTAGGCTGTCATTTTCATAGCTAATTTGAATTTTAAAAAGGCCACTATATACTAAATGAAATAAGAAGTATGATATCTGATCTGATGCAATTTAGATGAGTAAAACTGTGTGTTAGATGTTAAAAAGAACGATTAATTTATAAAACTAAATGATAAATGACTGCTACTCCTCCATCTCACCAAGTATTTTGAGGAATGTGAAAATTGTAATTATTTAAAAGACAGTTGCTCTTTTAGTTTGTAAATGTCACAATAGGGATATCTTCATTAGTTTACTTGATTTTGTCAAGAAAGTCTGGCCCTTTGCCAGCTAAATCAAGGCAGCTCAGACATACTGGACAAATAAGTAATTTTTATTGGAAAAAAAGTAATAATCATTGCATCATATTCAAAACGTAAGTTTTCTGAATTATAAACAGGACCTTAGAATTATCAAACACGTTTTGTTGCGGTAAAATCAGGAGATTAGGTGTGAAGCACATACAATTTAAATGTAAAATAGTTACATAAATAAATTAAACATAAGTAATCAGTTCCTGATGTAAAAAGTCATAAATTGATTTGTTTGAAAGGTTGAGCCTGTTTACGCATGCAATTTGAATGTATTATTTTCTTGATAATAAATCTTTGATGATTGAAAAGCATGATGATTTGTTTGCAACTAATTTAAATTGCCACATCTCTTTAACTGTGATCCATAGCTGTGCAACACCTCAGTAACTTGTCAGACATGGCAATGCTAATGCCATCTGGCATTAACTGGCAGTTTTTTTTATTTAACCATTGATTTTCTCACATGTTTTGAGACTAATACTGCAGTGAAAATTAGTCAATATTTAGGAAGAATATTGTTAATATAAAAGGTTCTGTGTTAACTTGTCAGACTTTAAAGAAAAAAGTAATCAAGAAGCTCAATAATAAGATTTGCTTAAATGTGTCAAGTTGATTTAAATTGGCTTAACAAAAGAATGAAATACTTAAACAATTAGGAATCAATTTATAATAATTCAGGTTGCTACACTTTAAAAGAAGCCTAGATACTACAGGAAAAGAAGGACCAAATGGTGTAGTTATACTGCCTTTTGCAGGATTTAATGGATTAGGGATGTGATGCATTGCCTCTGGTAATTATGAAGTTCAAATGAAACACATCAAGGAAAATTTTTCTTTAAAACCAGCTTGAATGCACTGATAACAGAGAGCACAAATGCTTCAAAGGTGACCTGAAAGTGGTAAATTTCAATATTTTTAAAACTCATTACACTAGAGAAGTGATGAACTTTCATTTAAATTCTGGTTATGACTAATATAAAAAACACAAGCAGTTAATAACTTCAGTTAGTGTTACCTCTGCAAAACAATTTAATTTCATTTAATTTTCTTATGTATTTGAGGACCCTGATCGTCTTAAGTGTTTTCCTTTCATTTATTTAATCTTTGACTTATTTTTCAAATACGGAAAGATAAGATTTACAATAAAAAATTTACAATTTTTCGAAAAAAGCTTTTGATTGCAATCATTGGTAGTTCTGATATCCTTTTTAAAACAGTTGAAAAAACATCACAGTTACATTTTGGTGTATCTTTAAAAGGTCCACCCTTCCACCTAAAGACAGAAAACCAAAAAATTAATAAGAGTTTTAAACTTTTTACAAAATTTTTAGATTTTTATTACGCTTGTTCTTTTTACTAGTCCAACATTTCAGCACTTGTGATGTACAAAGTTGATCCCTGACACTTTTATTGTGAAGTCAAAATTTTTCCCTATGAAATTATATTTTTATTACTCTTATGAACAGATTAAAGATTCAACTAATACCAAAGTAACACACAACCTAAAACTCAATACATAGTTATATATACTTTTTTGGTTCCTACAGAATGATGGTGCTGGATAACGGAAGCCTGCGACTATCCAATGTTACTAAAATGGATGCCGGGATCTATACGTGTGTAGCCAGAAATCAGTTTGGAGTAGCAAGCAGCTCTGGCAGCCTTTTGGTCAAAGGTAAGTCCTTGAACAGGTTTTTTCACATTTGCCTTTTTTTATAGGCTTATAACTGGATATTGCTATTTCTCCCATATTACACCTTCAAGCTGTTTATACTACTACTGTGCTAATACTAAATTAAATTGACTTTAATAATAAGTCAGTTTGTCTTTTAAGAAAAGCTAAAACATAGTAAATCAATTATTTGATATCTGCTCATTGACCTTTTTGAAGAGTCAGTAAAAGGTTTGAAATTTTATAGCATTTCAACCAATGGCCAGTTTTGTTTGGATATTGTTGATAATGTTGTTGGTCACTTTGATGCAGTTGGTTAGAATTAGGGTATGACTGTAAAGGAATATCTTTTCTATTCTAATACAAAATAAGGCAAAGGAAAGACAAGCTATCTCCAGGAAAAGATAAAATAAGGATCAAACGGAAAGGGGTATTTTATACATACATTTTATACATTCTTTAAAAATGGACTTCAAAACAAATCTAGAAAGATATCTGGACACAAATGGTAATGGTATCTTGTGACACTGCACCGATGGTGAAAAAGAAAGAATCTAATCTGTATCACAGAGGAGACAGGCAGCTATACTGCCATAAACCACATTGCAATGCATTTATTTGCACATAATTGTTCGACATTCAAAGAGAATGCCTAACAAATTACAGAAAGTGGATATTTATGTTTCCAAGAAACAACCACGGGCTGAGTACCAGAGACCAGACTGAGCTGTCACTGAACAAGGGATTGCAGTAAATACACCAATCCAAAAGGCTTTAGAGGGTTTTCTATTTGGGTTTTTCATTCTTTAGCTCTGGATGAAAACTGCAAAATATTCTCAATTTTACATTTAGTCCTGTCAGTCTGTCAATCTTTGTATCAGGTGAATAGAAAAACAGGTCAAACAAGATTGAATAATCAAAGACCGAAACAATTTACCTGTATTATTCTAATTTTCATGTATTTTTATAATAGATTCAAATCTATACAGATGTTTACAGGCCACTAAAGCCATTTTTTAAAACTAATCTTCCAATCAAACTAATAATCACAAATTGTATAAAACCCCTGCTGGTCTATGGTTGTTCTCAAACCAAACCCTGGTGTTTCAGTCTCTTTCCAGATTGTCAAGTATTTGCAATTTGATTTACAAATTGATCATCTGCTGAAGACTGGTGTTTAGATATTGCAAGAGGAAATGTTGCTGATTTTCTTCACAACAATTTGAAAGCAATCATTTAAAGCCCTAAAATCTAGTTATTGATTTTATGTCTACATTACAAGCCCCATGACTCATCTGATTGTTCCAGCAAACACACACACACACACACACACACACACACACACACACACACACACACAGAAAAATACAATTATTTTATCTAATAATTTATTTATGTTGACTTCTTTTTGACTCCGTTGCCCTCGGGGGGAAGCAAGTAAAACCAAACAGCATCTAACAACATAAGAGCTCCATTGTTTTTTCACTTCCTCTCCCTTATGTACTTTCATACACAAAAGTATGCCTTCATCTGTTACCACTTTCAATAGACACACAAAATAAACCTAAAGGTTTTGTAGAAAAAGCTCTTGCTGCTCTAAGACAACCTCCCTGTTTATCATTCTTCCTGATAACGGATTGAATTCCTTTACTTGGTCATATCCCACTTTTTTATATGTACAATAATGACTTGATGACAAGGTGTAAAAGAGTTTCTTTCCATAAAAATCATTCTCCAAAAGACCTGGCACATTTTTTTTTTCATATATGATGTTTTTTTTAGGTAGCATACGATCTTAGTCCACAGAAGCTGATTCCACTTAACTAAAATCATCTTTTGCAGTTAATTTACACATAGGTGTATTAATAATTTGCTCTGTAAACATTTAAACGTTAGGTTTATGTTAAAAGTTCTTTCCACATATTTTCAGATATTCATTGCTATATCTACATAGATTTTTGAACACATATACTTAAATATCAGACTATAGTTAGATAGTGCTGTATTGTTTCGTTTTATCCATATTGCTGTTGATTGACATATTTATTGAATTATACAGTGCAACATGTGTCAAATCTTTAGATAACAACATTTTAGTCTTTATGTTCCCAAGAGAGCTTAACAAAAGATCATATTCAAAGTTGGTCTTTTTTTGAACAATCTCTTTGTTACGTGGTTCTCTGTTTAAAATCTAACAGGGAGCAGGTCGTTGTGGAATGCTGTACAGTAGCTTTTGTCATCAGTCCAATTGGTACCGTGTAAGCTTTTTAAAGAAACCTTTGTAACATTTAGCATGTGTAATTTATATTGTAAAAAAGTTTTGTGCAGTATAAAAACTATAGAAGTTATAAAAATATATAAATGAATTGTTCAATTGTTCATGAGAATAATGGAAGTTGGAAAAAAGCTTCTCTGTAGCCTGGTCGGACGGGTCTTCATGTGGCTGAAGCGTTGGCCTGATGGAAGGCACCGAAACAGGTGACGGCCACGGTAGTAATTTGATATGATACAATAGCACAAAATTGCACATAATTGTAGGCATATATATATATATATATATATACATATCCTTTGATCTAAACCATACTAGTATAATCAAGCTTATATGTCTGAATGTCCTCCAAGTATTGAAGGTTTTTCTGCCTTTACGGGATTATAGTTTTTACCATCACTACAGAGAATTTTGTATCAACTCTATGTCACATCTTTTATCTTTTGTTTTGTGCACATATACAGGTTTTTTTCAACAAAATAAAAGTCAAATACCTGAAGGGACCAACTGATGGTTTGTCTTTGAACAGATGCTCCTACCTGATCTGTGGATCGCTGGTGATCAATCAAAATTGTCATGAGCCTCTCACCTCCTTCTCTAAATAAGGCCTGTCTTTTTAGGTTTTACTAAACAGTTTTAATATATCAAATGATGGATCGGGCAGTGATGTTTTAGATAGTTGAAGCTTGAGATATTGTTATCTAAATTTGTTTAAAATTCTCTGCAACCGTCTTTCTCAGACCAGTCTGTTGAGTTCCTAGGTATAAAACACGGTTTGTTTACAAATGCTCTCTAATAAATCTTAAAGGCCCTAACTGAACTGCTAGGAAGCTAAATAAATATACATGTCACTCCTTTATGTGTAAAAAAAAAAAAAAAAAACTGGAACAAACTTGAAAGAAAATGGTTTGCCTACGCTCAGAAAAACGGAAATGATATGATGAAATCCGGAGAAAGAACATCTCGCTGTTGACAGGAAGTGACATTAAGTGAAGAAACTTGTCACTAGTATTTGTTAAGGAAAGCAAAACAGTCATGATGCTTGCTGATTGACAGTGGCCATGAGGCTAATTTATTTCTCACACCTGCAATGTTTAATTCATAAGTGTTTCTCAAACCAAGCATATAGTTAAGTTTGGTTTGTTTAGAATTTCATTCTATGTTACTATTACAGTAACATAGTTTTGCAGTACAAAGGTTTTTCTATGTATTTCAAAAGAGCACTGCTCTATTAACTCTATTAACTGCTCTGAATTCATCTTGTCATTTGTACTGACTCTTTATATCCACAAGCAGTCTGTTGAAACAAATAAAATATATCTATATGTACATGTATGCGGTTGGAAAGAAGGACATCTCAGAGGTGTCGCAGGAAAGTCATACATGCACAGTAAAGTTATGGAAAAATTTTAAAAGTTTCATGTATATTTACATTTAGCAATGACTTTAAATGTTAAATTGCTTTTACCTAAACTTTTCTCCAATAAAGCAGACCATTCAAAGCACTTTACAGTAAAGCCACATTCACTGCTGTACATGCATCGGTAAGCAACCTAGGGTTAGGTTTCTTAACCAGGGGCACATTGCCATGTGACAGGGGGCAACCTGCCTCATTGCAAGACAACTACTATACCCACTGTGCCACAGCTACCCTTCCACTATATGCACCCACTATTGTATTAGAAATATATCTAAATAGCTGTGATTAATAATAATATACTCAAAATAGATGTGTTCCCCACTTTCCTCTTATTTATTCTTTTTTGTCTTATTAAACCTTATTATGCCGGCACAGTTAAATGAGCAATTCTGCAGAACGAATATTTTAATCAGTCAAAAAAGAATAAGTCCATTCAGAGCAAGAAATTATTGTTCTCTCTCTTGTACAACACCTTGAACTCTCAAAAATGAATGCAAGTATGTTTAATTTTTAATACACATATTTATAAATCCAATTATGTAGAAGCACTTGTGACTTGTGAAAGTGAACAGATTTGAAAATATTATCCACCACATTTTATTAACCCAAAATTATCAGTTTTTAGATGTTTTCCTTAGATTAATGCATTATTTGTTATAGCAAAAATGGTCATAGAAGTAAAACAAAAAAGTGTCTTGTTGTCTCTTAGACTGGGTGTTAAATGTATTTTAACATGTCTGGTCATGGTTCACACACAAACTATTTTTCCTTTGTACAAAACTTTGTTGAACTTAATGCTGGTTGTTTTTATAGCTAGTATCTAATGTAGTAGTCTGAATTCAGAAAAGCTGTTACCTGAAAGCTGATGTAATATGTCAAGTCTGCTTCAGGCAGGGAGTTAATCCAGCTGTGGGTTTACAGCTATAGCAGAGACAAACAGACTCTTATAAAGATAAGTTAAAACAGATTTTCTTAAAATTATGTAACTTAAATTTTTTTTTCGCTGACATGTTCAAGAAGAATAAAAAGTAGAAATAACAAAACGATTTGACCAACAGTCTAAAGGAGAAGTTGTTAAGCTTGAGAGTTAATTAGTGAATGAGAAGCAACTAATTATAAACAGGTTGCAGCTATAAGAAGAGGCAAGTACCGTACGTTAGACTAAAGAAATTGGAGAAATGGCTGAAATATTAAACAGGGATCAAGGAAGGACAATTAAATAGAAATGAAATACCGACATGAAGCAAAACACAAAACTCCGAAAGACCACGACACAACACTGCTTTACATTTCACTTCAGCTTACAGAATAAAAAATGTCATGCATTGTCTAACCCTGTAAGTTTTGACCCTCTTTTTCTTTGCACCGTGAGCCAAACCTTCCTGAGCCTCACCTGAAACAAAATTGCTGTGGGCAGTTGTTTTTGTTTGGGAGCTGCTAGATAAACAAGTCAGCTTGTTTTGACAGAGCTGAATATGGACCTTTACTTGTTTTGGCATGTTGAATTGCTGACCTGTCCTTTAGATGCTTATGACATGCCTGCAGAATTCACAAAGGACAGGTGTGTGAGCCTCTGGATGGACGGATTCTCTGCAACAGCACTGCTGCTAAATGAGACATCCAGCTGAGACAACCAAAGATCATGTTGATGATTGCTGCAGAGAGGGCGAAAATGAGCAGCTTTATTGTGTCACACAAGCAGAGGCAAATTACAGACTGAAAACTGATCCATTATAAAGTACCTGTTTTTTGTTTTAGAGATTGTACATCTATGCTTGTGTGTAACTCAATAAAACAGATGCGAAAGGAGGTCACTGTCAGGACTCAAGGAGATTTGTTTTTTATTGTGAATGTCTCACATAGGAATAGATAAAAGGATGGGATGTTTTTTTTCTAATTATTCTGAAAATTTATAAAACGAATAAACGTCACGGTTTTAACATGGCAGTTAGTTGCTCAGTTCACTGAGCATATATGAAGTTGAAAGACGAAATTCATTGTATTTGTTTTTATGCATCCTCTGCCAAATTGTGCTTACTGTTTACAGAGGCAACTGTGATCACGAGTCCAGCAGGACATCTAGATGTGACTGTTGGAGAGAGCATTGTGCTACCATGCCAAGTTTCACACGATACAACCCTAGATTTGAAGTTCACCTGGTTCTTCAATGAGCAGGTCATCCACTTTGGAAGCCAAGGGGCTTATTTTGAAAAAGTTGGTGGGGTAAGACAATTCATTTATCTTTGAAATCCCTTCACTTTAATTTGTTTCATGTAAAACATAAGACAAATTAAAACCATATTTGCCTAGATAATGAACCTTTTGTGTGAATCTTGTGTGCTTTTTTGTCTGGTAAACCAAAGTCTCAATAGTAGATCTTTCAGGTTTTTTAAGTTGTATGATGGGGTCTCAGGGAGGCTGACTTAACACCTCAAACTCATTCTGCTCTTCAAGGTATCTCTTAATCTGTCTGATATTTGGCAGTATGCAATCTCCTGCTAAAAGAGTCCACAGCCATCAGTAAATACTGTAGCTCCAAGGCTTCAAACCTCTACTAGACTAAAGCCATGCAGCACCATTGACAACACACTCACAAGTGAAGTACTGCACTGTGTACTTTATTCATTTCCTTTACAGTTTAAGCTGCAATAGTTCCTTGGTTCGATAAGATGACGTAGGCTAACAAAGCTTTCCATCGGACTTGTAGAAATCTTGTTTCACTTCGTTGTTTTAGATTAAAGGGATTTTGCAGGCAGGTTGATTTAAGTAGTTAAAACAAACTTCTACATTGTTAGATATGTCATCTCTAATTTCAAAGTGAGTATGCAAAGGTTGTTTAAGAGGATCCTTTCAAGTTTTATGTAATACTTCAACTAAATATAAGAACTGTCTCTGATTAGTTTTTGAAGTACGTTCAGCTCCTTTACTGAAAAGAGTTCACCCCCATTATGCCACCTATTCAGTTTTCTTAACATTTTAGATAGGATTATTTCACGCTGTTTTGTGCTGAGCACACAGAGTTTCCTAAAAAGCCTATGTCTCCCAGTTTTTTTATTTAACCTCCATGTTTAAAAACATTAGCTGTTGTACAACATCTACATAAAGTGTACCATTGTTAGTTGGGTAGCAATCATGATGGGATTAGTATTTTTTCCCATCTATATTATCTAGCTTCAAACAAAACCTGGTTGATTATTTTATGTGTTCACTGAATCATTCTTAGACAATTCTTGTTTTGCAATGCGATTGCCACTCACATCAAACTGAATAAATAACAAATGAATAGGAAACTGATAGACAGAACCAACAAAAGAGAAGAATCAAGCATTAACAAGGAAGTTTGCTAAACTGGAGTCTGTAAACCTTTGCTGGGTTTTAATGACATATCTGAGTTGTTGTGATTCAGCACTAATGTAATTGTAGCACTTATTTGAAATCAAAGTGGCAACAGCTAGATGCTACGTATTGTAAAATGAATCCTGAAATATAAGTTCCACTTTAAACTTTTGATTGGTCACATTTTTGACTTATGCAACTCAGGATTCTCTTTTTTTTTAATCAAAGTCTGACCATAGAGGTTATCCCACAGAGCAGTAACTACTCAAAAACGGAAATATTGCATCATGCCAACTAAATTAATTTTATTATGCTGTACAAGCAAAATTGGTATAATTTAGTTATGACATTTACTTAAGATATTCAGATATAAGTATCAAGGAATCAAGGAATTTTATTTGTCATAACATCACATGTGGTACATGAGGTGGGACGAAATTGTAATCCCTCGGTCCAGTTTACACCCTGAGAGCAATTTTAAATGATATAATAAAATATACAGAAATGTTAGAGAAATAAGATTTGACTACACATAATCTACAATATGGGACTTCGGAAATAGCAGCAATGAACAGTCGGAGTGCAAAAATTTGCTGTAGCAGCGTGGATGGTTAATAAATTGACATATTAAAGTGACATTTTAAAGTGACATTTTAAAGTGTGATATTAAAGTGAACAGTGCCGGTTAAATGAGAAAGTTTTTTTTTTTCATTTGTAATTGTCCTTGCGTGTGTTTGAGAGTCTCACAGCTTCAGGAATGAAGCTGTTTCTCAGTCTGGTGGTTTTGCACTTTATGCTCCGCAGCATCCTGCCTGAGGGGAGCGGGACAAAAAATGAGTGTGCTGGGTGTGTGGGGTCCTTTATGATGCCGGAGGCCCTCTTCCTGCATCTGGAGGTGTAAATGTCTGTGGTGCTGGGGAGGCTGACTCCAACAGTCCTCTGTGCAGCCTTCAACACTCTCTGCAGAGCTTTCCTGTCTGCAGCAGAGCAGCTTCTATGCCACACGTTGATGCTGGAGCACAAGACGCTCTCCACCACACATCTGTAGAAGGAGGTGAGGACTGAGCTCCCGAGTCCAGCTCTTCTCAACCTCCTGAGGAAGTAGAGCCGCTGGTGCGCCTTCCTGACCAGAATGGAAGTGTTGTTGCTCCAGGTGAGGTTGTTACTCAGGTGTACACCCAAGTACCTGTAGCTG
>JAVLVB010000890.1:1578187-1632669 GCA_032876305.1 Orestias chungarensis | reverse complement strand
ATATATATATATATATATATATATATATATATATATATATATATATATATATATATATATATATATATATATATATATATATATATATTACTACCCAAGCTGGTATTGCATATCATCCGTCCATTGTCCATAATCTGTTATGCACCAGTTCAACACACATTTCTCAGTTTTTCAGTTTAAATAAATTTCAAAAAAAAGATTTAGTAATTTTATGACTATTTGATAGCGACAGTAGAGCATAGAAATATGTTCCTTGTGGAAAGAAAATCTTCACATATGTATGTTTTGTATTTTTTTTTAAAACTACAAATATAAAAAACTGGTTTTAGTCAGTTTTGCACTTCAGGCTCTGAAGGATTTAGAGTTGCTTCTCTTAATCCCACTTTCTTCTAATAGATTTGTTACATCACCTCTAAGCAGGCCCACCCACTCCTTGTCTTACGTTTTCTTCCTGCTGTCAGTATTTTTTTTCTGGGTGAGTGAACTGTAACCAATCCTTCCAGGTCCTCCAGGCCCTCCTTTGAACTGTCAGGTCACTGATACGACTGAGACTACTGCTTCTCTTTCCTGGAGGCCTGGTTTGGACAATCACAGCCCCATCCTTAGCTACATCATCCAGGCTAGAACACCCTTCTCTCTTGGATGGCAAACCGTCACCACTGGTAGGCTGATAAATTTGGACACAGACTGTAGTTATCTAAGAAAAAAAGTTTAAATGTTTAGATTTTAAATATGGTGAAGGGTGTAATGGTTACTTTTTTCAAACACTAATAATGAGGTGATAATAATAACATCACTTACTGTTGGAGAGATTTTTCCTTGTGTTGACATTATTTGTCCTACATCTGACAGTCCTAGAACTGCTAAGAGGGAAACATCTCTCAGCCATAGTTACTGATTTGAGTCCATGGGTGGATTATGAGTTCAGAGTTTTAGCAACCAACAGTGTTGGAACAGGAGAGCCCAGCAAACCCTCAAAGAAGACGCGCACCAAAGAAATGAGTACGTATTGTTACATATTTTCTCTCTGCAAAACATTTAATGATGGGCTGTACTGTGTATACAAGCCGGTGAAAAACTGTTTAAGTGTTAAACTTTATGATGTTACGTCTGGTATCTTGGCAAGTTAAAACAAATTCAAATTTTGTTTGCATTCCAGTTCAGCACGAATTAATGTAATTCAAATTAGTCGACCCCAAAAGAATTGAACAGAATGTAATCATATTAAGAATCATATATAAAAGTTCTGTTTCATTCAGTGGGTACGTTTACATTGAAATAAGTAATCGGAAAATAAAAATGCATCATTTAAATGTCCCAGTCAAATTATTCTGATTGGATTCTATCATTGTGATCAGAATGAGAGGACTGGTTTATGCCAGTTGATAATTTGAAAATTTGAAAGGAAGACATGTAAGCACTTGTTCGGATCACGTCATTGTGGTTTTGCGAACTAATCGAACTGCAAGTCTGTATTATTTCAACAAGCCACATTTCCACCTTCGGTAGCTTAAAGCAATGTTGGGTGAGCCCAATTGGTCCGTCGGCCATTATAAATACTATTAGAAACATTTATAGAGCTCAAAACTATAGGGTGGTGCAGTAATATCTAAACTGTTAGCATAAATTGGCACAGGTCCATTCTGAGTCCTCAGGAAAAAAAAAAAACTTTCATAACATTTTATAAGACAAAATTACAGCTTCTTCTCCTGAGTGTTTTTTTGGTTTTTTTGTTTGTCAGTTTGTCAGTGCATGTATTTGCTGTTCATGATCCATGTAAGCAATAGATTATTTAACTGTTGATCCTTTGCAGTCTAATTCAGCAGGGATCATACGAAGAATAAAAATTTTATCCATGTAAGAAAACCAGCAAATATCAATGAACAATCGCTTTGATATGAACCAAGTTAGGAGGCAGTGTGTGATAGCAGAGAGAGGCAATCTAATTATAACAGAGACCTACAGGAAAATCTGATTTAGGAAGAGTGGTCATTCATTTTAGCTGGTTCAGGAGATAAACAGACAGGATGGGGTCATAGATAAACACATCATATCAAAAAAAGATCACTAAGGAAACAAAACTAGCGTTTGTAACTATATAAAAGAAAAGTAAAGATGTCTATAACGGCAGAGGTATTAAAAAAGGCCAGGAAAACTCAAGTCATTCTAACTATAACCTTTTTTTTTACATTAAAGTTTTAGTTCTGTGTTAAAAGTTAATAGAGTCTATGCCTGATTGGCTAAAACTATAAGCTATATCCAAAAGAGAGGAGCCTGATTAAAAATCTCCACAATCCACTCTTTGAAACTTAAAGATCCACCAAAACGTTGTGTTGATGTTAAACTACCCTTAACAGGTAACCAAATAAGACAAGATCAACTTGAATAAGTATCCTATTTCTTTCATAATTGATTAAAACTGCAGATTTTTTTGAATAGCTAATGGTAATAAACAAATACCAAAATGCAATATGTCTGGTCTCCGTTTTCACAAATTACAATCAGCATGATATAACATGCAGATAAATGTAAGCAATCAAAAAAACAAACACATCCATCCATTCAGACATGGTTCTGTTCTTCTAGCAATTAGAGAACAAGGGTTAAAAAAAATGTTTAAAGGGTTAAATATGCCAGACATTAAAAAGATAAATCAAATTAAGTTGTGTCAGACGAGACCTTGATTGCATGTTGAGTCCTCGTCTTTTATCATGTGCTGCCGCCAACACCTTTGATTGGATTTTCATCTCTCGGAAAATGTACTGCTTATAAAAAAGTACTATTTTATATCATTTAAGTGAACCATATTTATACAGTAAAATACAAGGTTTTTGTTTTGAGTTCTGATGTTTTTGCAACATTTATTTTGTTTCCAGGAACATTGGAAAACTGCAAACTCCATATCTTAACACCTGAGTGTTTGTTAATTAGACCAATGGTTTTTGACGTTTCAGTTCCCAGGGTGACTCCAGCAAGGGTGACTGGTGGCGGTGGAGGACGATCAGAGCTTGTTATTACATGGGAAGTAAGTATACAAATAATCACTGATGTTCACTTTAATGAGTGTTTTCTTATTTGTTTGATTAGTTTATATTTAAAGAGTGTTATACTCTACAAACAAAAAAATAATGTAATGAAATCTTTTTAATGTCCGACAATTCAACAAATTAACGAATACTAATGGTAGTAATTATATGATAAAAACATTAATAATAACATAAAAAAATACTTTCAACAAACAAACAAAACCAAGTACAGCTAAAAAAGTGATTTGTAAACATTAAATAAAATAAAATAAAATTCAGTTCAATTTTCAGTTACAAATAAATTCAATTCATTTGAACACAACTAGAAACTAACAAACTAAACAAAACTTTCCAATAAAAAAACTTGTTAGTTGGTAGATTTGACATCTATTATAGATTGGTGTAAAATTGTCTGAACAGGGGTATGAAGAAAAAAAAATAATATTGCATATCACTATTCACCTCACTTGTGGTACTTGTGGATTGGGTCATATTTCACTCAGCATTTTACTTACCTAACAAATACATTTCTGTGAATTTGGTACTATCTGTGAGATGATTCAAGCTTGCACTTAGTAACTCATTTGTCTGACATCTGCTATTTCCTTAGCCCGTCCCCGAGGAGATGCAGAGCGGGCCGGGCTTAGGTTATGTGGTGGCTTTCCGCCCACTTGGGGCACAGGGCTGGATGCAGGCCGCTGTCACATCTCCTGATGCTTCAAGATACGTTTTTAAGAACGAGAGCATCCCTCCGTTCTCTCCTTATCAAGTCAAAGTTAGGGTTTACAACAACAACGGCGAAGGACCTTTCAGCCCTGTTACTACCATCTACTCAGCAGAAGAAGGTGCACAAATTGTCTTGCAAAACTCTATGTATTCAACTTTGAAACCAGCGAACAAATTATTATTTCTTTTTTTTTACAAAGATTACGATTTTTTAGTTAATTTCCAAATACATACTCTACAGTATTGTCAGTATTTAAAACCACTTAAAAGGTGGTCAAAACCTTTTTTGCATTGCTATATAGTTAAGCTGCATTGATCTATACTATATTATGATGAAACTGTGTTTGTAGGTGTGCAGAATGCATGTAACCTTTAGTGTCGTGTATGCTTCAGAGCCCAGCAGACCTCCTGTGAGGCTAAGGGTAAGGAGTGTTTCAGCAGCTGAAGTCGAGGTCACCTGGAAGCCGCTGACGTGGCTCAACAGCCGCAGACGTATCCTCGGCTATGAGGTCAGACCACCACATTCTGACATAATGTGGCATGTAAAAACACACAGAATGATGCTGAAGACATGTTTTTATTTAAAAACTCTCTATATATGTTTCCACTGTTATGTTTATTAATCAATTAATCAATTGCTTTTTTACACATCATACCCCAATGCAACAAGGCAGGAATTATAATGATGGATTGAAATTAATTAAGTGTAACCTGAGGATCATCTGTGTTTAGCTGCTGTACTGGAGAGAGAATGAAAAGCAGGATGAAGCCAGTGTGGTCAGAACAGACGGGAATAAAACATCAGTGCTCATCAGGGATTTGGAGGGCAGCAGTACGTATTACATCTCCCTGCGGGCCTATAACAGCGCCGGGGTGGGTCCACAGAGCAGCATAGTCAACGTTACGACCAAGAAACCACGTAAGGAGTCCACTTAAAAGATGTGGTACAGAAAGGTCCTTTTGTTTGTTGTATTTTCCTTGCTGCTCTCTTGCTTGCTGTTTCTTCGTTTTACTTTACCTTTAGGGCTGGAGTCCGTTGAGCATATATTAGATTGAGGAAAGTAGGAAACACTCTTTAGAGGAAGATTACCATTAACCCTTTTTTCTATATCATCTGATATTTTATGTAATGTCAGTGTTTCATATATAACTACACTATCAATTTGGTTTTTCTAATTGCAAATATCAAAGAGTTCCATTAAACTTTTATAACTAGATTGATTGTGTATGTTTGAATTTATTGTAAATGTTCTCTAATAAGCACAGGGTCAAAATCATACATACAGGCTCTAATGTACACATAGATCCTCTACAATATTTTTATTTAAAATGAGTAAAAAAATATTTTAGTGCATATGAATAATTCTGACCCTGTGTTGACACATGATAATAATAATTCTAAGGCCATTGACTTTTCATGTCGTATAATTAACCCACCAAGGTAAAAGTTGCTTTAATAAATTATTTAAGACATGCTTTGGTATTGATATTCATAAGTGAAGTGTAGATTTTAAAAAAAACTACAGTTAGGGATTTTTCACCCTCAAAATATCCATAGTCATTGTTATAGGTATTTTGTGTCCAGAAGAGATTTATATGTAAAGTTTATGTTTGATATAGTTTTAAACTTTAAACTGGAAATCAATCTGGCCAAAAATTGACTTTTTTTTCTCCTTTTCTTGCAACTTGAATTTACAATGTACATGCTTTAATGCCATCTGCAGTGTGCATTACATAAGCATGTAAGTGCGTTTGACAGGACCACTAACAGAGGCTCTGCAAATTAAGAATGATGTATTTTATTTAACCTTTTTTGCTTCAGGATCATTTATTGATTTAACCATCTGTTGCCTTTCTTCTCACCCACCCTGTTGTCATTTTCCAGCTCCCAGTCAAGCGCCAGTAAAAATAATGTGGAACACTTTCAACTCCAAAGTCATTCTGAGGTGGGACCAGGTCCACGCCTTGGAGAACGAGTCCGAAGTCACAGGATATAAGGTAGAAGTGGAGTGTTTCTCTCTTTGCTTTCAAGATACTGTGTCTAGAGAGAATCATAGTGAAGACAAAGAACACACCGCCATATATAGGCTTACACTCTAACCACATTTCTATCATATTTAAGAATATTAGCTTTCTGTGCAGTTGCAAATCATTTGATAAACAACAATAGCAGGAAACCATGAAATCAACTGATTTTGCAGCTTTATTTAAAAAAGTGGGGAATGTTTTGTAGACCGGTGGTGACACTGAAAATAGTTGGAAGGTTTAGGACGCTGTTTGGCTCCACTAAACATTTTAGGTGAGTAGTATACAATATTTATGTTGGCTCTTCATTTCTCCTTCTTGCAGTTTTTAAGAACATTAAAGAAATCTTTATCTCAGTGTTTCTCTATCTGGTCATTCTTCTCCATTGCCCTTCATGCTTTAGATGTTCATCATACCTAGCACAACTGATTTAAATAACATTAGTTCCTGTGTACCATCAAGGGCTGCAGAGACCTGTAAATCACCTAAAATACCATAAACATGCAGTACAGCGGGCCCGAGGATTAACAAACTCTGCTTTAGCTGACCTGCAAATGTCTTTAAGTGGCATTTCCAGAGGAAATGTCTGAACTCGAGCCACAAAGTGTTATTCACAGAAGATCAGCCCTGCACATGCTTAGCCCATAAAATACAATTGTAACCCTTAAGAAATCCATTGAGGAACATTTTTGAATGATTACTGAATAGCTAAAATTTGGCGAGCAACCACAGACAACATGAGGAGGGTTTGAAAAGGCAGACATGTGGAGCAGCAGTCGGTGGCATGGGTTGGCATGAGGCCAAAGCCGGCAGGGATAGATAGGACAGATACATAGGGGCAGGAGCTGGAAAGACAGGACAAAGCAAAGTCAGTTGATCATGTGGTAAAAAATTGTAAAATAATCTTTGTCTAATTAATGAAACTCAGCTAATTGCAAAAAGCTACCGATTTTGAAGCAGTCTATCTTCTTGAACAAGCATGTGGCAACAGTGGAAACCAACTACTTCCTTTAAACCTCCAGCAGAACCAAGCTCAGAAAAAGTGACCATAAAAAAAGCTTTTACTTCAAAGTGTGTTTCTTTATGTTGTCAAGTGCAGGCGATGCACAAAGTGTTTACCATATTAAATGTAACTCTAAAGTATGGATTAATAAGACTGGATCTTAGGTTTAAACAACCAATCAAAGTATGTACATTGTACGGTTTTGTGTGTTTTTTCTATTTTTTTGTAGACATTATAAAAATATCTTTATTTGATGCTAAATTTCTGAAGTGACCTGATGCGCTGACACGCATTTAAACTCTGCTTCCTGTAGGTGATGTACAGCCAGGACAAACACAGCCGCCCTAGCGTGGTAGAAACCAACAACACATCCTTGGAGTTGTCACTGCCAACCAACCAAGACTATGTGATCCAGATAAAGCCTTTCAGCGAAGGAGGGGAGGGCATCAGCAGCCGCCAGATTACAATCCCCAAAACTGAAGGTAGGACAGTGATCATAAATAAATCCCTTTTAAAAACCCATGTTTATACTACTTTCAATGTATTAGCTTTGGTGGGAACTGCACTACTTTTCTTTTCACTGATTTTCTGTTTTATTTGGTCTCATCAACTGTTTTATAGCTTCTTATTATGCTCATAGTTTGCACA
Organism: Orestias chungarensis; assembly: GCA_032876305.1. NCBI lineage: Eukaryota > Metazoa > Chordata > Actinopteri > Cyprinodontiformes > Cyprinodontidae > Orestias > Orestias chungarensis. The sequence continues at coordinate 1,625,241 of JAVLVB010000890.1, read as the reverse complement.
GACTGTGACTTCAAACATTGTCTAAGTGTGAAAACACAAAATTACTAAGCCTAACACATCCCACGGTTGCATTTAAATTATAAATTATTGCTTGTGTGACTCATTTTTTTTACAGCTAATGCTAAATGGTTTTCTTGCACAGAAGCAGTTAAATTTTTGTTTTACCTCAAACCCAGAGAAGATACACACAATCAAGATGCAAAATGGAATCCTTTGTGCACTTAAAAATGAAAGGAGCTGGTTTGTTCGAAAATGACTATTTCCTTTTGATCAAAACTATCTCTGTTGCAGCTCTTCATTCAGTCTCAAGATTTTTCTTAGCCTCCATGGCGGCTCTTGTTGTGCTACTGCCATCTATTGACATAGAAGTGTCCTCACACCAACTATTGAAGAAATTGTACAGTAAAAATGTTATTAGATTTTATTAGATTTGTGTTTTCTAAAAGTAGTGGAAACCTTTTTTTGATGTTTTTATCTTATAAATTACAGAAAGAAATCAAGGATTTTCTTCAATTCTAATCTGATGTTTGTATTCCAGGTTCCATAGCTGTGGGAGCGGCTCTGGGGTCCTTGAAATTTTCAGTGGTCAGCCTTGCAGCTGTAATTCTTACAGGCCGAATGCTGCTATGACAAACATGCAGAAACTAAACCTTCCTATTGAGACTGGAGGGACAGCAGGTCAGAGACAACTCAAGGCCGGAAGCCTAATTTCCTCCTGCTCCTTTCTCTACCCTACAATGTCTCTCCTCTCCAACCCACAAAGGTCTTCTTTGTAAGGAAGATTCTTTTTCTTCAAGTTTCTAAAGTGGTTGCTGAACGGAAGTGCCGCTTACGGAATTTGCTTTTATGAAACTGAAAAGTCTTGACTCGACTGACTCCAGCTTTTTTGAAAATTTGTTTTTCCCATCTACTTTCTGACAAGTGGATATTCTCGTATGTTTTTTCACCTTGGAGGATAAATTAGGACATGTACATGTTTTCCCAAAGCAACTGTGCTGGTTATTTGAAAATATTTTTTTTTTAGAGCTTTCTCTTCAGAAAACGAATTGAAGCATAACTGATAGTGGGGGGGGACCTAGATCGCCTACTTGTTTATCTAAAGTGAAGATTTACTTAAGCTTGACAGAAGGTGAGAAGTGGTTCCCTTTGAGAAAACCTTTTTTTCCAAGAAAGATTGATTTAAAATAAAAATGTGGATTAAGCCTCTTCGATTTAAGACAAAAGAACATTTGGGATCTTTCTGCTCTTTGCATCTTTGATTTCTGAAATCATTAGCGGTTATAAAACTGCCTGGAACCAAAGGTATGTAACTGCCTCAGTGCAGGTACACCTGCTGTATTAAAAGAAAAGGCAGCCTGTACACACCATGTTTAAGCAGCAGGCTTGTGTTAATTATAAATGTCTCACCACGCTCCATTGTCAGTGTATATCCAGGCATACATGTATGAAATCCTCAGGTCCAAAATGAGCCTTAAGTCTTATGGTTACCATCCGACTTTTCATTCAGGACTAATTTAATTAATGTTTTTCCACCTTGTATCTTAGCTCTCAAAGTCTCTTTGAATGTTTTGAACTCTGTAAACTAAAGGCTTTTTGTCGTCCTTATGTCCTGATAAGCATTGTTTTACCGTAGGTGGTACCGTTTTCTGACTTTTCTAATATAGTTTATAACAAAACCAGCTCAGTATTTCCCTGTCAGTTGATCAATGTATGTATGTCTGCTGAGGAGGGTTTGAAAGGATCAGTCTGCTTTTAATAAACATCATGCCATTTTCCTAATTTCTGTCCTCACTTTAAAATCAGGCCAAATATAGTTCAAATCAAAGTGCTGCCTTTGTTCGAGCTCATATGGTTTGGGGTTAATATTTTAAGACCTATTTGTATCCTTTCTACTCATTACCCTTGAAATATTACATTAAAAACCACATGTTTTGAACATCTCTCAGAGCTATGCCTTATCCAGCACCTGAAATCGGACACAGTATGGAACACCTAAAAGCAAGGAAAGCTGCAGATATCACAAAACTGTGGAGGAGCTGCAGACAGCCATAGCACAGGTAGGAAAAACTGTGGCACAGGCACTTAATAGTCATGCGCACAAGTCTGGCCCACATGGATGAGTGACAAAAAGAAAGGCATTGTTGAAAGAAAGCCATTAGACGTTGTGTTTAAAGTGTGCCACAAGCCATGTAGGAGGTGACGTTCTGGACAGGTGTGCGCAAAATGAATGTGTTTGTCTATCACAAAGAGTTTCATTCAAATACATTAAAGTTTTTAGTTTTAACTTTATCTAAAGTAACCTGAAGGCTTATAAATATTTTTGCAAGGCCTTGCAAATGAGTTGGTAAAATTGATAATAACAATGTAAGTTTTTTGTAAATGTATTTAACCTTTTCCCTGGCCTTTGATTAAAATTGAAAATATTAATTTAAAAAAACAAACATTTGAGAGGTAAAACTTTGCTGTTGTTTTGTAAACGTTTTAAGTTTGCCAGCTTTCTTGTTTTGAGATGGGTCGATTATCTATATATATATATATATATATATATATATACAAACACATCTCCAGACCTGACTTTTATAAGATTTAGTTGCTGTGAGTCCAACACTCAAGGTCTATCTTTCTGTAAGGTGCCATCATCACTTCATAATGTTGAAGTCATCCTTCCACACATTTTATATTTATATATTTTAGTTTCTTGTGTAGCTCCATTTAATGTGACCGAATCTCTACAGGACAGTTTTTATTTGATTCCTGCTAAATATATAACTACATATTTACCTATACTTCATTATGAAAAATTGAAAACGTTTCCATTTAAATAAAAATATAGGGACGTGATCAGAAACGTATGTATAAAGGAAAGACTTGCTATGACACACACAATTCACAGGGATCATCATCAGCTTTCTTTGTCTTTATTTGTTTTCTGGATAAGCACAATGTACAGCAAAGACACAGATCCAAGCAATGGAGAGAGCAGTAGGACAGATGAGATGGAGCAGAGACAGAGAGGTCTCTGGATCAGCCACAGACCATTTTTTTTGGAGAGTCCCAAGTCAATTGTCTTCATGATAGTCAGCAAATGTGCTCTTTTTTAACATATTCTGGTAGGTCTGTCCCAACAGGCTGATCTGAACAGGATTTATTTTTATTCTGAACGGCAATGGACAATGGCGAGGAGTATTTCAACTGGGTTAGCTTGGTGTTGATGCAAAGCTCAATTCTTGTCGGTAACTGGTGCCCCCTGGTGCACATCCTGCCCATAATCATTACCTAATTTACTTCACATCTTTTACAATCCACCAAACAGCACCAAAAGAAAAAGCACGAGGGATAAAAAGGGACGCGTTTCCTTTTACCTTCAACCTTTAAGCTCGTCACTGCTATATCATGTTTTATCACATCTTTTAAAAAAAATGTTGAACCAAAATCCGAAACACAACAGAAGTTACAACACACATTTAAACATTGTACAGTTCAGTGCTGTAAGTGAACATCATCAGTAGTGCATTCATAAACCTGACATGACAATGTGTTGCATTGTCTTATTTTTAATTTACTGACATTTGTTTTTGTTTTTTTCTATGGTGCATGAATTTGAATAACTTATAAAATATCCTTTTGGAAAACAGGCAGACATTTTTTATTCTTTTCCACGTTATAGACAACATGATTAAAGGGAAACCTTGTCATGCCAAGTTTATGTATTGGACCTTCTGGCACTTCTGCAATTAAAAGAAGCTTATTTATAAAAAGTTGTTTTTTTTCTTCAATACAAAACCAGCATTTGTACAATTTTACTGCTATCTGAATTGGCACGTTACACATCTGCAGCATTCGTCTAACATTCACATACTAAAACCCAGACAGCTAAAGGTTCAGAGAGGTTTCCCCTATACTGTTCTCTATGTATGACCACATACGTTACAGGACTCATCAGAGGAGTTCAGATGCATAACACCATGTAAGCAAAGCGGTTTGGAGGAAGAACAAATTGTAGCTGCAATTAACAATAAAAAAATAGATTAGCAGTACAACAAAACATAATCAAGGTCCTGCAAAACCTCTGTAAAGTTCAGATAAAAATGAAAATGTGAATTGATATGTTTTGATATCCTATACAGCACCATCAAAATGAGATCCAAGTCGATTAAAAACGATGGGCTTAGCCATACTAATTTGCTTTTATTGAGTTTTCCTTAACAGAACATACCAGTTTCCTTTAGAGGAAGTTTTTTTGTTTTTTCTTTACTAGTATAATTGGGAAGATTTAAGCATAAGTCATTATTTTTTTGTCACTTTGCTTCAATCATAATGCTCTTTCTGAGTCAACATCCATTTTAGTCTTAGTACAATCCAGTAATGCAAGAAAATGTATATGGCAGACAATATCTCAAGTACTACTTTTACCAACGCAGCTGCATTACCACGCAAAACAGCCAAAGTGGCTTTACATCCACCTGAAATGTTAACGTTTATCCAAAGGCAGGGAGAGGATTGAAACAGGCATCTAAAGAATCATTACATCACACCGCTCTGAATTAATCCAACAGGTGAAGTGTGTAGTAATAGTTCCTATGCACACATGCATCCTCGCCAGCATCACATAAAAAAAAAACAGGCGAAAAAGACAAAGGGAGACAAAGTGATCTAACAGGAGACAATAAGAATCATCTTCAATCTGCACATTATCATCATCCTGTAATTGAAGTCATTTTCTTGTTCACCTGATAGAGAAGTGATAGAAACCAGAAATTATTCTTCCCTGGATTCGTCGCTGGGATAAAGCTACAAGTTATTAACTATTTACTAACCAACAAATCGTACTGCAAATATTTTTAGCTGTTGTTTTTTTGTTTGTTTTTTACTATTCCAGACATGTTAGCATTCCTAAATTATAATAACATCATAGTTAAAATATTTCCAATTTTACTTGTACTTATAATAGTTACCACAGTGATTAATTTTCCATAATTTCCTTTAAGGAATATTTAACAAGTACATTATGATCCTGAGAGGTTTTTCAGGACATTTGGTTGGATTATGATTTTTTTACCGTTCATCATGTTTTTGTATTTTTGCTGGGGTTTTAAGGTTGTCCTTCTGAAGAGCATGAATCACAATTTGTTTTTTCTTAATTTTTTTTGATCAAAATGATAGGAAATGCTTGAATAAAAGGTAAATGTCACTGTTGCAATAATGGGTCTATCCAGGCCCCTTTGACAGTCTAGTAGGGATGGTGGGGGCCCGTCTTCAGCTAGCTCAGGTACTGACAAATATGGTCCACATGGGGGCACTCTTCCTTCAGTTAAAAGGGACTATGGATGAGAAGAGCCACAATCACTTAATGCTTCTCGACAGATACATCACTCAGAGAGTCAAGACAGCATCTGTACCTATGTTGTGTCCCGTCGATCCTCAGCGGATGGTTCAGTTTCCCTAACAACGACTGCTTTGGTCACCTGCATGTCTGGGTGCTGCTGTTTAGCTTCCTGTATTGCAATAGCCAGAGCCTGCAATGACAGAATGAGCCTTGTGCTTTATGTGTAATAAATAATAAAACGTCACAACATTATAAAGATTTTCAACTACAGCCAAAAATAATGTCATTTTTATAGGAAACACATTAACAGTAAATTAATGTATGTCCTTTCAGTAACACTTTGTCTAAGGAATCTCTATCCATTTTTGTAGGTATGTTAATGCTTTATTTTCCATTTACTTATTTATGGGTCAGGGAAAAGTCTAAAACAAAATTAATTGATTTCACTGGTAACATGCAACACATTATTTCCCAGCAAACTAACATTTCCCTATTGCTCTATAAAATAAAATAAAAATACCTTTAGACACACTTGTTCTTACACATTTTGTTGAAATAATTACTCATATTAATAGTTTCTTTTAAGATTTGAATTTATAAAAGTAAGAATACTGACATTTATATTATCAGAATATTTTGCCTAAAGAAATCTTATCAATTATTCTGACAATTTTAAGCAAAGTCTACCCTATACATAGATCATGAGGCTTTGTTTGCCTTGGATTCTTCTTTTATTTAATCTTTTCAAAATAATTTTGTCATGTCTCACCTGCTCTTGGTCTACGTCATCATCTCCAGTAATTATAATCCTCTTCTCGATCCGCGTCTCAGAGTATCCACCTTTCACCGTCTGCAACACACAGTGAGGTGAATCCATAGAGGAGTTGATGAGCGGCAGATAAAAGTGTTACAACAAATGCAAGACGATTGCGTTGGCTCTGAAATTTTTATTTTCATACATCTGTACCTTTGAGACATGAGTTGTTGCTGAGGTAACGTTTTCAGCAACAAGGATAGGCGAGCCAGCGGACTCTCTTCCAAAACCGCCTCGATGCACCTGGTGAAGCCGAAGAGCCGTAGGTATTAGGCAAACATACCCAAGCATGAATTACTTGATAGTCAGCACAATGCTATTAAAATTTCTGTCATGTCATCAAGCTACTTCCCGGGGAAATTTACTTTATTCTCCTGAGCAATTTCTCCAATGCCAAGTACTCAACAAGAATGTAATATTACAGCTATATTCAATATCAAAAGACAAACATAACTAACCAGATCAGTCAATGTTTTTAATTAAAAGTTAGTAAAGCTGAATTCAATAATCATGATAGAGAAAGGGGTTTTATACAAAGTTTGTCCAGCCTAATAATCCTACAACAGGGATCCTAAATCCTTGAAAAGATCATGTCTCATTTGTAAGAGTAAAGATCGTGAAATGGTTAAAAAAATTGCCCCTAATACACTGGCGATTTAAAGAAACGCTAATGCCTTTTGCTGTGTATATAGAAACAAATCTCCTGATTCTGTCACATTATGCACCATCACTGCAAGTCAATGAACATTATTATCCTTGCTGATGTTCTTTAGGGAGCCAAGAATATTTTTTTGTATAATAGGTACCAACCCCACAACAGATGAAGCACATGAACACATGAAGCAGTCCAATCTATTATGGCTGCTCTGCTGCGTCTATTTTCTAGATAGTGGCATGTTATTTCTATCGGTCAGGGATGTGTCAGGATTCTGTCTTTATACTCGATTCTTATCAATGTGATGGTGACCCTTCATTTATACTGTGGGTTTAATAAAGGTTTGGTCTGCTTTACATTCCAGTCAAATCTTTACACAAAAAAGCCTTCTTACTGTTTTCTGAGGTTGTAGAAAGGGTGCGTTTCCAAGAGAACTTACGAATTTGAGCTCAAAGAAAAACATCCTGGAGTTAAATCACGGTGGCTTTATTAAAAGGATCATCCCGCTGATGATGTCTGCATCAGAAGCCCTTAAGGCAGCAGGAGCTGCAACAGGGTCTTCAGTTCTCATCTTGTCAACCTCTCTGCTACATGTGACAGACTGGTCGGTCCCTAACATACATTCTTGTTATAAATGACATGCAGATCATGCACCTCTCTATGTAACATTCAAGCCGTTTGACCAGAAAGATCTCAAACTAAAACTTAATTTGTCTCTTAAAAACTGTTGTCTTCACTTTAGTGTCTTTAACGCCATTTATGGTCATCCTTACTGGCTTCTTATTCAGTCAAAACAAAAACTGTTAATTAAACCTTATACCATGGCAAAAAAGATATAGTGCCTTATTTTATGTGATAGACCAGCACAAAGTAGTGCATATCGGGAATATGAAGTATCATACACCGTTTTATTTTTACTTTCTTTTTACAAATAAACATCTGAAAAGTATTTAAACCCACGATTCGATCTAGATCCGAGCCATTTTCCCAAGCAAATAAAGCTGCATGTCTTTTAAACGTAATCTCTACCACTTTACATGCAGCATGTTGTCAATCATATTCATTTTCATCCATTAATGTTTTTGTCCAGTAAGGGTTAGATATTAAATTTTAATCTCATTTGAACAGAGCGAGTTCTTCTAAATGGCTTGTGGCAAACTGAAAACTAGGTTCTCAGATTTTTTATATGTAAAATTCATTAAAATTTAAACTCGTAAAATTTTCCATACACTTTACCAATATCTTCTACTTCATGTTGGTCTAACACTTAAAAAGTAAAAAGTAAGACAATGAAGTGTTTTAAAAAGACAAAATGTGACAAACATTATGGGGTCTAAATATTTTTACTATTCTTACTATAATGAATACAAACTCCACAATCTCAAAACACCTTGAAAAAAATGAGACCATCTAGATAACATTTTTAGATATTTGTCTGTGTGACTGTTGGCCCACTGTTGGCCCACTGTTGGGAAAAGCTACAAAACGATCTCAAAGCTGTTTTTTTTTTTGGGGGGGGGGGGGGGTATTTTTTAGTTAAAAAAGGCAGGGTTCTCCTGTTAATACTCACTGGTGATACGCTTTGTCTTGTAGAGTAAGAAACCTCACTCAGCGATGTGAGACCGTGATCCTGGACCAGAGACCAAATTAGCATCAATTGTTTTACTCAAAGCAGCAAACTAAATTATAAGCTCAATTTGTATAAATAAAACCTTAACCTTACCTGATCCGTGAACTCGACAATGGTGGTGGTGACCTCTGACCCGTTGGGCTGAGTCTCCTTCCTGGTGTCGGTTTTCCTCACTGTTGGAGTGGGAACGACGTCACTGGCCTCTCTGCTCAGAGGCGTTACTGTAGGGGGCCGACTGGATTCTCTGTGTGATTGATCTCTGTCCATTGATGACGACACTGGCACAGACCTCTTTGGTTTTTTAGGAACAACAGGCTTGGGGGGCAGGAATAGAAAATGTTGGTTACATGTACAAAGAGCTGCTCAATAAGCGTAGCAATTCACAAATATGTAAAATTCAGATGGTAGCCTATATGACAGCTATAATTGTGACCTACTTCAGTTGAAATCTGAGCCTTTACCATGGCTTCTTGTACCCATCCGCTTTTATAATTTGCTTTTAAAGTTAAATGTCTAAATACCATTGAGCGTCCGGCACAACCGCTTAGCACTGCTGTGTGTGTTTGTGTCAGGTATCAAGTAGGTACAATTCTGTACTTTTGTTTTTGACCTTTCCCGTAGATGAAGAGTTAAGGTATCACTGAGTTGTTGCTTTTCACAGGGACACCTTCAAATTAACTACTCGAACCCGGATGTGTTACCAGCATTTTTAAACTAGGAAGAGTTTCAAGAATCAGCATGAGAAAAATGACAATAGTTGTTGAAATAAGGCGACAGTTGGTGTAACTTGAATGCAATAACTTCCTCCTTCCACTTCTGAACCATGGGGTTTAGAAGAGAAGGTATAGACCATCGTTGGAGAATGAGGAGATGGTAAAAATCCCGACTATATCCCCATAGATATTTTCATTTTGGCTTTAGGCCCTGCAGCTGCTGATCTGCTGAGAAATTAGGAAATTCTTCTCTCAGCTATGACAACAAGTTGATAGCAGATACAGTCTTTACATACAGAATCATGCCTAGACTAATGCCACAGTTAACCACAACTGAACAGGTTAGAGATAAGGATATATTTGTATGTGAACTTTTTTTAAACCCTTTTCATTCATTTATTTATTGATTTTTGCAGGATTTATATTTTTTTGAAATCACTTTGCAAATAATTCAGTTGAATGCTGTAATATGAAAATGTTTGTCAATTTCAGCGTCACTATGCTTTTTTCATTTATTCTTCTTTTTGAAAAAAAAAAGTTATTGCTAATTACTAAAATACATAGCTCCAAGTGATTTTGCATTCATCTTAAACATAAGATCTCAAACAGAAATACATATTAATACATTTTAGTTTTACAGAATTCCACGTATTCATAACAGTCACAATAAAATTACAAATAAACTTAGCACAGAAAATAAGGACATTTATGTTGCCACAAAACAGCCGCATCACATGCAACATGTGAACATGTCATTTTTTGACTGTAAATTACAAAGTCACACCATTCCCATCCAAAAATTAACATTCGGATTTGGATCTGCCACATATATGTATGGGTTATCATCGCAGTGTGTGTCTGTCCGCATTTTTCTTTTCAGAATGCCAAACTCTGGCTAACCCTCAGGATTGTACACAAGCTTGTAATCAGACACTGGCAGCTGTGGGGGAGACGGGCCCCTGTGTGTGGACGGGTCCTGGGGACTGTCCTTGGTTGCAGTTGATAGGACAACATCATTCTCTCTCACAGTGAACCAAACAAGAGGGACTTTGTTGGAGAGAGAGATTGTTGTAATCAACGGTGACTTGTCAGCAACAAATTCAAACAACTCCTCATTTACTGTGAGTGTTGAATAGTTTAGCAGAGGGTCGATGACACATTTATACAAGTTGCTTTTAGAGAAAAAGGAAAAAAAACAGGAGTGTCATTAATAACAAATACATGCACAAATAATTTTGTAGTATACAGTACATACTAACAGTCATGGAAGAAAACATTAGACAACCGTATTTGTCTATACTAAAAAATTTTGTAAAAAAATATTACAAACAAAAATAGCTCATAAGAGTTTATTTAAGAGGTAATACCTAAAAAAAAATCCATCACCAATTAATGATGGCCAAAGAACAGCGCTTACCGCAAGTACAGGGCTATTTCGCATTTTATGTTTTCTCTTTTGGCTGTTTTATTTTAAATGATTGTTTTTGATCGCAAAAATAGTTTTTGCTTTAAGAATAACTGTATTAACCAAATAGTTGTTGTGCTTGTAACGGTGTGTGCACTTGTGAGTTGCTTTATGAAAGAAAATGTGTGTGACCATTAAACTAACTATTGGTCCACATAGCATATTTTTTGTTTTGTGTTGCCAGTTGAGTAGTTTTCTTTGAGCCTACACAAGTTTTCATATGTATGCGTATGTACTATTAACCATAATGCATACAAAGTTTCTTAAAACAAGTTCACTTTTACTCGACCTGACTAACAGGATTCTCATGTAATTTATTGAGTTAGGTTTAGTGCCCTGCATCCAAACAAAACTACATTACTATCAACCAATATCCATTCATTTCAATAAAATAGTAATTAAAAGGTAAGTTATCATGGTCCTCAGTTTGTGCCACTTCTGCTTTGAGGATTCACTATAAAGGTCAGCCTGATTTAGTGGTCCATCTGGAATAACGGTTACCATGTAGGTGTACTTGTGACACAGTCGCTCGTATCCCTGCCTGACTTTGAATACATCGGCCCAATTGCAAAATCAAATATTTTTAAGAGAACTAAATTTAGCACCTGTAAGTGCAGTAGTAATCATACTCATGTTAGCGTGCTTTAAATGAGCCGTAGCAGACCGGTGCGCAGTACCACCATTTCTAAATTTAAACCTTTTTTTCTAGTGCTCTGCATGACTTCTACACAGTTTATAGCTTTTGTTTATTAAAAACAAATAGACAAAAAATTAAAAAGCTGCCCGTTTTGGGACACAATGCTTGAGGTACACAGTATCAGCACTTTGAAATTTTATTAATTAACATAGCAGGATTGTTTTCCAGCATATGACGAATGCTGTGACTGTTTCAGACCATGCACTCCGGACAGCACCACAGCCTTTTTTTTTTAAGTGTTAGATAATATTGCGAAAGTGTCATAGAACTATTGATACCAGGCCTTATAATGAAAAACAATATATTTTATGGACGGAAACCTCAACTGTAAAAACCTTATTAAAGTCTTATGTCACTTCTTTATGTTTGTAAGGAAATGTTATTTTCATGTCAACATTAACACCGTAAGTTTTGAAGTTACTAAAAGTAGCTCCATGATGTCTTGAATTTGGCTCATGTGGATTTGATTTAAAACTAGCTTTGTTCTTTTATTTTCTGCCCTTTTTGTACAACAAAACTAGCTATCTATAGATCGATTAACAGATGTATAAAAAATATTGCCCATGTTTCTGTCCCTTATCAGTATGACATTAGGGGAAGTACTGACACTTTTTTTCCACTTAAAGCAATGCGTATTAGTGAAGCAAAAAGAGATTTCATTTGGTTAAATAAAGTTTATTAGCAATTTATGGCTTAGTTTAAATAGTGTTTATTCATATTTCATTCAAAGCAATTTTGTGACTTACTGAAAGCTGATTTGAAAAACCAGAACCTGTTTCTTATACGTTTGAACTCAACTTCAGATGACTTACCCTTAAACTTGGACAGTGAAGCTTTTGGCTCCTCCCCACATACTATCAAAATAGTTGATGGTAATGGACGTACAGATTAGTTACAATGAGTGAAGGTTCAAAGTAAAGTTTTTCACTTACCTTCATAGTTTTTTATATAGCTGGACACACAAAACTCAAATTATTTGTCTTTTTTTATGGTGGGTCCCAAAAAAGGGTTAGGGTTAAGGAGAGACCATGTGCTACGGTTACAAGGTTAAGGACGCCTGAAGCTTATGAAACATTTACCATAATTTTTGGCAGTTACTGCAGCGATTGGGTACAAAAAGCCAAGGCCGATACCAGATAATGTGAAAATAATTAAAAACTATTAAAAGCTTATGGAAAAGTATACCTGACTGTCGAGCCTTTTGACATCTAGTCGGACTTCTGGTCGGATCTCTGGTCTGACCTCAGGACGGATTTCTGGTCGACCTTCTTTAGGTTGAATAGGTTTTGCTGGAGGGCTGCCACTAGCTCCTCTGCTGAGAGGTGCAGATACTAATGGAGGAGATGGTTCAGGGGGACCTTGCTGCTGAAGAAAGTCGATCCCAAAGTGCAGCCCACCATCAGGTGAGAGATCCCTTTCTCCCAACTCAGACATACCCCTGGAGAATTCCTCCATGCCCGTTTGCAGGTCTGTAAGGACGGTGAAATCCACTTCAGCTTCGAGGCTGGAAGTGGAGCTAACAGTGATGCTGGAACACTTTCGTTCGATGCCTAGGTGGGTTTCCTTCAGGTAGAGAATGTCATGGTCCTGGTCATCTTCAGATACAGAGCCTAAGCGTCTCTCCCAAGGTTCCTTCTACAAAGATGAAAATTGACATTGATTATGAAAACAAACTTTTTGTGATTTAATCAACAAATAATCAACAGATACTGTAAGAAAGAAAAGTATGCTAGTCTATCTATGTCACAGTCTAGTTAGCTCTGTGCTTAATGCTCCCAGGTAGCTATCCAGGTAAGTCTCCAGGTTTTTTACAGATATTGGAAGCAAAGTGGTACAATAATGAAGTTGGCCAACTATTTCTTTAGGTACTCCCAGCATTTTAATTAACTGGGAGTACTTAAAGTACTTCCCTGCAATAATAAATGTCACAGAGCAAATTATCTAAGAGCATTTACTATAATAAATTTACATCTTGGTCCTGTTGAAAAAGGTTTTCAGTCAGTTTTCAAAAGATGGCTTTAAAGTAAATTCAAATTCATTCATTTAAACTAAGTATTTGTTTGAATCAATAACTTCAAAAGCCGATTCCTAAAGGGAATGGATTACTGTTCACAACAAAAACAGGACATTCCACATTTTGTTGTTTTGACATAAATTCATTAACTAATTCACAAACTCGGCTCTTTATACGTGAGCATTCTCTCTAAAAATGTGACCAAGTAAATGAAACTCACTGAAGTTTCGCTGAAATGCTCCTCCTGGATTGCAGGGGTGGGGGGAGTATCCTAGAGAGTAGAAGCACAAATAGGCAAACATTAAAATAGGATTTGTAATTCATGTGTTCAGGCATATCAGAAAGCCAAATAGGCACATTTTAAAAAGCTTGGTGTTGAGGCTTTTTGTCATGCCTCAATAAAATTCCTGCTTTTTGAGAAATAATGAAATGTTTTAATTTTTCAATATTCTCAAATTAACTTTTTTAGCATTGGATACTGGTAACAGGTAACTTTGTTTTCATTGAACGAACACACAACCGCTTAAAATTACATCCACGGCTTTCCTGCCGTCAGGGGCATGCACTCGAAGTATCATTCCGTGTTTTACATCCATAAAAATGATTGCAAGTGCAATGGTAATGCCAGGCACTGAGAGGTCTGGAATAAAATAAAATCCCTTTCAGGGGAGATGTATTCACATTTAGAAATGCAGCATATGAATACCCCAGGGCTTAGAAGACTTTGCAAATCTGCAGGATATTACTTATAATCACATTCCTAATTTTTTTGTTGGTTCTACAGAGGTGCCAAGCTAAAACATTTGGCTTAAATGCCCAAAGCGTTTTACAAAAAGGGAGTTAAATTACGTGAAAATAAGCTTTAAAGAAAAAAGGGTGAAAAGGTCTTGGAGTCCTTGCAACAACAGCCTCCTTCACTCTGTGAGGATGTTGAAAGGAGAGACCATGTGCTACGGTTACAAAGTTAGGATGCCTGAAGCTTAAGCAACATAAGCTCTGCTTAATGGCCTACAGCATTCTCAAATGGCCAAGAAGAGGTGAAGCTCTGGAAAAGAAACGGAGGGAAAGCAAAATGCTCCTGATCCCAAGGACGTGAACTGAGAAGGTCAATGGTACGATGCGCAGGGACGTGAATTTTGCTTTCTCATTAGCAGCCACATGACATTTGAAAGGGTATGCGTGTGTAATGTTATTTTTATTCAGATGATAAAAACAAGATCTGAACCACACTGGCTGAAGCTCATGCAATGTTTTACTTTCCGATGATGGATTAACAGGCTGAAAGGAACTGAGAGTTTACCGGTTGCTTTCTCTTGGTCGTTTCATGGCTGGTAGTCCGGTAGTGGATGTGGCTGCTGTCAATGTGAGGCCTGTCTCGGGACCATTGTGTTTTCAGAGGGAGGGTACGAGGGGGAGCAGTGGGAAATTTGGGACTAAACTCTAAGATGTTTGGAAATTTGTCCTCATGTAGATAGCTTGCTTTAGTCCAAGGACCTTGCCCTGAATCTCTGTCTGTTAGCTCCTTCTGGTCAAACAACTCACTCCTAGTCTGATGGGGAACTTGGGTTTGCCCATGCAATTCTAAAGACTGGAGTACAGTTTTATCATCAAGTCTCCTTCCTGATTCACAAGGCAATTTAGTCATCAGTCCATTCCCAGCTGCACCAAAGTTGTTTTTTTCAGGCTGACTTTGAGATGGAGGAATTACAACTTTGTTCTCCTTATTCAAATACTTTTTTGATCTCTGCGGCTTGAGTGGAACTATTTTGGTGACTTCTGAATGAGAGGCTACAGTTTTGCCGCCATCCGTCTCCCCATTGGGGTGCACGTCCTTAATTCTCAAGGTCTCGCTGTTTCTTGTGCCACTGTCATTGTTAGGTCGATCGTCCTTAGTATCCATAGTTGCTACAGATTCAAAGTTATTGTTTTTTTCTAGATGCTCATAAAGAGAAAAGTTTGTGTCTTTTTTTGTCTTATTTATCATCCTGTCAGGTGGAGAGCCATATCCATTTTCATGAAATGCATTTATCAATAAAAAAGAATTGCGATGGCCATTAGTTGCATCATCCATCTTGTTCACATCCCGCCGTCCTGCTGCTTCAGTGAGAGATGTTCCCAGTTTAATAGTTACAGATTCCCTGGATGTTTGGCACTTGTCCACAACTGCGTCAGAGGTCTTAGTCTTTTCTGCACTGAAGTTAGTATCCAGTGTTGTCTCATAACAATCCTGCTTCTTAATCAATTTGGGATCACTGGTTGCCTAAATTGACAGATTAAACAGTTTGTATTAGCCTAAGACCTAATGCTTCATTTGTAATTACCTTTCAACCCCACATAATCCTTGTGAAACTAATAAGGGAGTGTTTTAAGTTCACTACAAACTTTTACGTCACCCGAATAAAAAATAATAATAAAAAAAAGAATTCTTAATGTTAGTCAAAATCAAGCTTCCACATAAGTGTTACAATTTTTATTAAAAAAATATTTAAAATCAGAATCAAAGTAACGTTAAAAACTAAGCAATATGCATTTTTTGTTTCACTTTTAGTCATGATGTACTTTTGGCTAGGGTAGAATGTCTAGTGGTATAATAAGAAACAATAATGCTCGATGCCATCCATAGCTACATTTGCATTTCAATCACATGAAGATCTAAGCTGTAAAAAAATATAACAGTATCATCTCTGTAAGTTAATGCTTTTCTAGCTATCAAAGTGGAATCTTTACCAATAACCTACGTAGCTGCTACTGTATGTAGATTTGTCAACGATGCAACTGTATGAAGCAGTTGCCAAACTGAAAACACTCTGAGGCTGCAATGTGCAATCACAAATAAAGATTCACTTATCAAGACCTGTGGAACTCTTAAATTGGCAGACATTGCAAGGGCTGGATTTATAATTTAGTGAATAGTTGTCTGAACAATTAGTAATTCATATTGTATTAGGAGTTCCAATAACAGATTTATTATCCAGTGTGTTGGTTGGATTTCAAATCGTTAATTTTGATGCACATTGGACTGTCAATCCTTATTACAGCACTTTTAATATGTAAAAATATCTGGTAGAATAAGAAAAACTGTGACAGTAATAAAATGTTCAGTTTTCTTTGTAAACACAACTTGTTCATTGTAACTAAAACTATATGCTGGAAGGTTATTTTCATATACAACGGATGGAAATGACTGATTTTTGCTTCCAATTAAAAATGTTTCCAATCAAACAACATGCTGTTAGTAAGTGCAATCAAAAATAGTTCATTAAAAACTGACTCATTCTCGTTGATTCAGTACTGTAATACGTTTACGGACATTTACACTTGCACTTTAGCAAAGCAAAATAATGTGAGCAAAGAAAACTAGATGGTATAGAATGATTAGTAGTATATTGAGTGTTAGGAGGAGGATGTTAGTCTTACCGTTTTTTGTTCAGGGGTTCCTGCCGGAGCAGTGGCCGCAGGCAGGCGCTTCTCTCTCTGTGCCTTCTTGCTGTTCGGCTGCTTTAATGCCCTCTTCAGCTCATTGATGCTGGCCTGGTGTTTCTGTAAAACGTCCTCCGGCTTATCCAAAAACTGCTGCTCAAACAGTAAAGGACAACATGAACAGAAATTAACTCAAGCTCCTAGATATGTGTTCCCTGTTACCTGTCTACACTGAACTAAATGTTTGCTTTTCTTTGTTAAAAAAAACAACAACTTTCATTCCCTTAACTCTAAACTATTGATTAGCAAGCCATGATATCAAAATAACTTATGACTACATGTTTAATCAACAGCAGTAAAAAACAAACATGTGGTTGTTTATGACCTGCCAGAGTTCACTAAAACATCATTAAAACGATAAGTTTTTGTTTTTTCCTCCCAGAAAGCACAGACCTAGAGCTATAGGAGTTCTGTACAATTGTATTACATATCTATTATTTACCATTAGAGCTTTTTAGCCCTGAAACATCTCATAAACTGACATTCAGGACCATTTTTTTTAAATTGAAAGCGTGGCATTAAATTAATGAGCACCAAAGCAATAAGGCTATAAATTGGCTATTTGTTTCTTTTTTTGCCGTGTTCTGAGAAGTGAAAAATGCAGATGCAAAATTGCTCAAAACAGATGTTCATACACAGCACATGCCGAGAATAAGAGGATGAGCAGTACCTCTTGTTTGGGCCGTAAGTGCACCAGATCCTTGTCCAACGGATGAAATGGGGGACGCAGGGGAGCAAGGTGGGGGGAACATTTTATTGAGAAAAGCAGCAGAATTTGAGGGAGTTGGGGAACGGATGTTTGCAGAGACAAAGAGGTAAAACGCAGCAGGTGAGTGAAAACAGGCAGCCAGAGTGACACACAGAGACAGCTGAAACCATCTGGGAGCAGAGGGAGTACACCTGACTCAAGACTATAAGGCTGAGAAGACGGGGAAAATCCGTTTAAGTGTCAGCCGAATAATAATAATTTATGCAGTCGTTTATTGATTCAAGTGTTTTACTGCGGATTATTCCCATACTTCTTTATCAAACGATTTGATGAGGACACGCTAACAAAATCACAAATGTCCAATAATTTGCTAATCGAATGGCAATTTCTATGGCAACCGATGACATCACATGCAGTGCCTTTTCAAAATGCCTACAGTCCGTTTTCCACACTTTGACATGTTTCAACTATAAATTCTTTTGTACCTATGTAAAACACCAAGGCAAGGTGGGGCGTGTGTTTTTTTTTTTTTGTTTTATGTTTTTAACTCTAAAATTTATCAGGGTGCCTGTGAAAAATATTTTCAAGTCTTTCCACAGACTCTCTTTTGAATTTTGGTCTTAACTTTGATTGGACGAGTTCAAAACACAAACAGTGAAAGTACTTTATCCCATGACCTTGCTTGGTGGTTTTCTTGCCATCAACTCTGATCAGCTTCTCTGTTTGAAGAAAATAATTCCCACACTATGACACTGCCACCACTAGGTTTCCAAATAGGCATATTGTGTTTTGAGTAATGTCTTCTCCACCACATATAGCACTCTGCATGTAGGGTCAAAATCTTCAATTTAATAGTAATTTTACTAAGTACCTTCCTAATGTTTGCGATGCCCTTACATAGGTTGTGAAAAATCGAAAAGGAAACTTCTTATTAGTTTCTGCTTTTTTCAAACTTGAGCATGGTTGGAAAAATATAATACCCTACTATAATACATTTGGGTGGTACTTATATAAAATGTAACAATATAAGTTGACAAAGGCAGTTTTGCCTTATTAAGTATGAACACAAACCCTGGTCAAGATATCCACTTGTGAATTTAAACATTGAGTCATGCAACTTCCATGGATTCTAGTTAAATGATCCTGGAAATGAAGATCCTACATATAAATAGTTCCACAAGCATTTAACTGCTTAAGCACAAACTTACAGAGCATAACAATCAGCAAACACACAAAGACACAAAAGTCCACAACCAAAATACCTCTGATTTCGAGTCTATAGGAATGCCCCACTCCTCATCCTGGATGAAAGGGCGAGGAAGAGGACGGAAATGTAGGATAAAGAGCTGAGGTTAGTTAAGGATGTTAGAAGTGCAGCAGCGAGAGAAAAGGATTAATGAGGCAGGTTACACAAACATCTGCACCAAAGATGTCAGGTTAGATTTAACAAAAAAATGTGATCAGAGATGACTTAGAAGTTGTATAGGAATATGGGATACTAACAAGAATAAAAATGATAATTAGTGTCTTTAATTAAAAAAAAAAGATTTTGAAAGAGAAAATAAGATGTTCATGCAAGATTTTAAAATTGGTTTAAAATTGAAGAAAGCTGAGGACCAAATGAGAACCTGTATCTCCACGTTTTTCCTAAAACCTCTCCAAGTACACAATGTTTTACCTAACAGATCATTTCATATTCACTTCAGACAGAAAAAAATTGTGTTTTAAAAAATTAACATAATTATTCATGCTGTATCCGACTGTTTGAGGTTTTCAACAATTGTGAGCCTGAAACTATAAAAACCTCTCTCCCTGTGCAGTTTCTGGCCCTGAATCCATGTTTTACCTTATGTTCCAAAGCTCTTGTGGGTGTTGAACTCATAGCTCCGACCAGCAGTTTCTGCCTTTCATCCTGCTCCACTTCCTGATCTGTGAACTGGTCCTGGTCTTGGTCCTGATAGAGATAGTGATCATGGTCCAGGTCTAGGCTACCCTCTTGTTCCAGGTCTTCCCTGGACATGAACTGTGTGCGTTCACTGGAGCTCCTCTGAGACAGCTGGTCCATGCTATCACCTAAAGCTGAGGCTGGAAAGAAGGAAGTGCATGGGAACAGTAAAACATAACGTTTCTTTAAAACAATGAATCAAATAAACAGGTGGAAAAAGGTGTGGAAAAAGTTGAGGTTCAAACCTCCATCTATGCTTCGTGGAAGCAGGTACCGTTTGCTGACGGACCGATCAAACAGTGGTGCAGGCCTGTCAATCAAAGAACTGGCCTGCCTGGTCTGCGCTTGTGTCCGCCCGCTGTAGCGAAACTTGGAGCCAATCACAAGGAAGCCCTTTGGAGGTGGTTCTGGGGAAACCAATCTGTAGAAGTAAACCTTAATTTAAAGATAAAATCCTTTGGAAAACATTTATTTCAATTTATTTTAAAAATACTTAACTGAATGTGTAACACATGTCATGTGTATCCGTTTTAAGGTTTAGGCTGCATGGCTCCTTATTAAAAATGTTTAGGGTTAAAATGCTGGTCAGAAAGGTTCCAGAAATTACATTTTACGAAAATGCTACAAATTTTAGTGTTTCAAATTACACTTTTTGTTACAAGTGGTCATTTAATGCTGTAGCAAATTATAGACAGTTGGGCTAGAAACTTAGAGCATTTTAATCCCCTACATAGAATGCCGTTGTTTTGAGAGTTAGTTAATCCACTATTCTTGGACAATATTTTTCCCTGGCCTTACTTATCGTATAATATAGCGTTCTTTAAAGGTATTGACTCAGCAGAAAATTTATGATCTTATGCTCAGGCTTTGTTAAAGTCTTTCTTTAGTGCTTTTTTTGCTTTGTTTTGTTTTGTTTTGTTTTTTTAAAGATCATCATTGCTTTTTCCCTTACTAACATAATAATAGCCACTGGATTATTTGTTGTTATTCTAGAATTTCAACCCATTTAACTATGGCTTTTCCGTCACCAGCCACCAAGCAGTTACCAGTGAGCTACACCAGCAGGCCTGCTTCAGCTTCTCTATTTTGAGTGAGATTCATGTACTTAATTGTTTAGCTTCCCTTAACATCTTGCCCCTTCTCTAAATCCAGTTTGTCATTTGAGATGCTACCAGGCGCTATCTACCAGGGGCTATTAGTGTCTTGTTCACATTGATGGTAGGATAGACAGTAGATGAGTAGGTGGATTCAGAGCTCATCTGCAGTAATGTGGAGTACTGGCTTGGAGTAGAACCATTTCAAATCTCCTTAGAAAGAAAGCGCCTTGGTAAATTGGTCAGGATCCCTCCTGGGTTTTTTCTCTTTGTATTTTAAGGCATTTTTTAAACATTTTTGCCAGACACATTTTTAAAAATAACCTTGTTAGTATAAAAAAAATCTGTCATGATCTGGTATTTGTTTGTAAAAAGTTTCAGAATGCTGAAATTATTTAGTTTTTTTACTTTTTTTTAAAACCAGCAGTTATTAGGTCAAGTGGCTAATCTTGCTTAAATACATCAGAAGTGCTAAAAAATACTTGAAAGTTCAGATGAAGATAAGGAAACAAAAGGCTAACATCAAAGGAGAACCTTTAAAATATTTTTGTAAATACCTGGAGAACTCAATATCATTTCAAGAAGATCATATGAATTTCAGATAGTTGTCCGAAACATCATTCAACAGCATTTAGGGTGTGGCATGCCAAGTCTTAACATTCATGCAGAGTGCGAAAAAAATTTGTGAAAGTGCATTTGTCCGTCCTCGTTTTCGTGCCGGTCCTACCTGAAAAAGGTGTGGTGTTCTATGCAGACCTTCCACAATCGTTTCGAGGCCCGATGGTTGGGCAACTTGAAGCCTATGGTGCTCTCAAACTGTTCATACTGAGTGGTGATGGTGATAAGTGGAGGGGCCGAACACGGTGGAGAGACGGGGTGAAGAACAAAAACGAGAGTGAGGGAACCAGATGTGTGGAAAGACGGAAGGATGGCAGCAGGATGAATTGTGTTTATTCCAAAATAATGGAAAAATCCATCTTGTTTTTCTTCTATATTTACTTGGGGGACTGTATTCTTTTGTTTCATGGCACAATGGCATCAAAAGCTAGCCTATAAATTACGGATTTATGCACCCAGCACTAAGGTGCAGTGGTGTGCAGAGAAGAAGATATTGTCAAATCAATAGTTATTAACAATAACCGGTCTTCAAAGGCTAAAGAATGTCCATTGACATTAAAGGTCACCTCTTGTTCCTCACAAAAGATCAGCAGGGACAGTTTAGAATAAAAATACCTTAATACACCAAAAAAACATATTCAACTGCACAACTGAAGTGACATCTGACTTATGAAGATAGACGTGGAGAAAAGTGACAGCATAAAATGGGCTTGGTTTTTTTTACCGCTAAGATGTAGCATTTTAACAGTGGAAAAAAGGAGACTGCAGCAATCTAAGGGCGAAAGTACAAAGTAAATCTATTAATAATAAATAAGAGCTGATAACCAGTAAGCTTAATGTGGGGAAACCTAATCGCATTTAAAGTTACAGAAACATAAACAAGTACTCAGTCTTTACAGAGGTATCTCTTATGCCTATGAGTAATGTCCTCAGCAGATAGGGGGATTTGTGCCACATAAATCAGAGAAGCAACACTTTTATCAAAGCATGAAATTACTATTTAAGCTGCTTGGCACAAGCCAAGAAGGACAATAATGTAATTTTAACAACTGTGAACCCATAAAATAAAAAAAGGTGATGTTGGCCCTTTGCATAATAATCCTTCCGTCTAGGAGCTTCGGCTGTATCAGAAGCTTTGTTGTTGTTTTGTTGTCATAAATTCTGTGTAAACCACAGAAATGTGAAGAAAAAAAACATTATTTAAAGTTTTGTTTACCTCTCCAGGACGGATTTTGATGTAGAAGTTGCTTCTTTTATACGATATCTTGAGAATTTTAGGCCAGGCAAAGCGATTGATTCTGAGGCGGTCTCTGTAGATGAGCAGCCCATTTGCGCTAACCCCAAGCATTATGTCTATACCCTCAGAATCCTACAGAAGAAAGAAATATCGTCAAAGAAAAATCAAGAAGACTGTAGGATGCATAATTTCTGCAGTAAAAATTCAAAGGAATCTTTCCTTGCCTTTGCATGATGTAGATCTACTCCATACATTGAAAGCTTCTTGGCATTTTCGAGGAAGTTCATCTCTGCTTCTGCTGGAGTCATCCCCCTATAGAATATATATTTTCCTTTCATCTCTTCAAATCTGTTCTTCAGGTAAACACCAGCGTCACCGTTTTAATCATAGCTGTTTTCCTGACCTGTAGTTTCGGTGCAACTCCATCACTCTCTCCTCCAGCTCTCGCGTCTGATTTGGACCAAAGTGGAATTCACTGACATAGTCCGGGCCGTGTTCCTCAGGGTCGTAGTCTCCCAGCTCAGCCTGAACAGTGTAGGAGCCCAGCAGTGCATGTGTGACAAACGAGCAAGGGAGGCGGCCGGAAAGAATGTCCTCTCTCAGTTGCAGACACAGGTAGTACCTTAAAAACACAGCATGGGACAAATAAGAGATACAGTAACCATTTTATTCCAAACAAATGATCAAAGTAAAAAGTAAAGTAAATATCAGCTACTTGATTCCAATATTTGATATTGAGTCAGGATGCAAGGATTGTTTTTAGGGCTGGTTAGCAAACAGAATTTGGACGTAAACACTTAAAACAATTTAAATAAGCACAAAACAGCAAAATATGCAAATATTTATCTTTAAATCTCTCCACCCGATATCAGCAAGTCAATATGGAAAAGGCAGTTATTTCAACGAGCCTCATTAATAAAATGATTCTTATTTTTTTAAGTTCCATCTGCTTCTTTTGAAGTTCTACGTGAATTAATTTGCTTGTAAACACTGTGAGGCAACTTTAATAAATGCAAATGATTTAATGATGAAATCATCTACAGAAGTCTTTTTATTCCAAGACCGAAAAAATATATATATACATCAAGTCAAGATAATTATAATAATCAACAAACTTAACGCATGAAATGTGAAACCTAATATATCAAAAAAAAAAAAAAGCTGTTATAAAAAGCCTGAAACAACAATCTAACAGGTATTTTACAAGGCGTTATGTTTGTGTAAAATGGAAAGCCCCAAACTGTGACACGGTAAAACCCAAAACAAAGAGAACAGATGGTTCATCATTCAGCCATATTCTCACCTAGGGGTAAGTTGTTGCTGCAGTGGGGGTGTATGGGCTCTTCATCTGATTTCAGTGGAGAACTTGAAAAATTAAGTTCAAGTTAAGTAAACAAGTCCTAATTGCCATTTATTTTCCCAGAGATGATTCAGAGCTGCTCCACTGCACTGGCCTCCAGCAAGAAACATTTAGATGTAAATATCTATGTGTTTTTTGTTAATTGGGTGCTAATTAGTTTATGCTAAGTTTGAAGAAAAATGTCAAAGTAAGGCTGTCTGTTTATCTGTGGACGAAGTCTGGTGCTGGCTTAGCTTGCTGATCACAGGTCCCACGACTTTTAAATCAGGATTCTGTGCTGCACAATGCTAACCTATCAGTAATCAGATCAGCAGCTTGCCTCAGACTGCATGGAGACTCCTCCAGCAAGATAGTAGGAAGCATGGGTGTGCAAAAGTCTTAATTTTGGCACAGATACTCTCCCCAAATTGTGATACAGTGCCAAACATTAAAGCCCTTTAAACACATTCACCAAGTGACCTATGTTTTACAATTGGGCTTCAAATCAAGAGCTTTATATTTAATTCAATATAGCCTTTATACATTTGTAAAACTGCAATGTTACATGTGACTGTCAGAAATTTGGGTAAAATTTTGGTCTGCTGAGGAAAGGTAAGATGCCTGCATGCAACCAGTCCACAAAGTTAATGACCTGCGACATATACGGTTCACTAGATTGATTTAGGGAAGTCTTGAGATTCATTTATAAAAATTAGCATAACTTTCGGTAGATGTGTGTGTGTATGTGTGTTACAGAATGCAAAAAAGGTCTATTTTTTACTTTGCCACAGTGCACTTTTGTGTTTAATCTGGATGAGTAAAACAAAGAAAAATGTTCAAGACCTGGATGTGCCATAAAAATACAAAAGGTTTCTGTAACATTTAGTAAGATAACTAAAAGATTTCAATTAATTGGAAGAAGACAAAAACATTTTTATTCATTTTCTGATAACTGTGCCCAGATAAGTACACTACTCAAACTTTCAAGTAGCAGCAACATTTGTCTATGCGTCTTCAGGCAACAAAGATTTTGTTAAAAATTGGATGCAAATCTACCACCACCAAAAATTCTCCACTTAGATTGTAACATACAAGAGTTTGACATTTTTTGTCACTTACTTTTGAGAGTGAAACATATTTAATATAGATTCAAAACACACAGAATGGAAATATACAATCCATAATAATATAATCTTGATGATTATAGCGTACACACAATGAAAACCTTATATTCAGTGTATAAGATAATTAGACAATTGTAAACATGTTATAGCATGTTTATAGAAAGTTGTGGAAGAACAAGCCATCTGGCAAAGATTCATCAGCAGCTGGTACAACTGCAGCCTTGAGAGGACTGCTGAGCAAAACTCAAAAAATAATTTAGTTACCACCTCTTATCACCTCCATAACACTCCACATTGATTCAGTAATTTATGCAAAATGAGGTACAACCAGGTATGAAATGCATAAAAATGAACAAACTTTATCTTATGTAACATTTACATTTTCTGACACCAGATTTTGTGTGTGTTTCTTTATCTTTAAGCCATAATCATCACCAACATTACAAAAAAAAACTGTTTGAAAATGTTTTACTTTAAATGCAATGAATCAATAAAATATAATATAAAGGCTTCATCTCCTAAAAAGAGTGTTAAAAAATGGTGAACTTTTTCCACAATATTCAACACCCTTGAGTTATTCTTGTACTTATGTAAAGACAAAAATCTAACAATAAACAGATTCAGAGGGGGGGAAATGGCTAATAAATGTAAATATATTCATATATTCAGCTTAAATACCGCCCACCTAGTGATGTCTTCTATGAGCACAGATGGATCCAGGGGGTAAAACTTGACGGCAAACCCAAAAGTCCAGGAACCAACTGTTGGAAAAACCAGCAAAGCTATTTTATGAAGATCTTTGCTTTGTTAGCAATTATATGCATACCTGAACAGTATTTTCACAATACTTACCCCAAATTTGCTTTTTAATCTCTTTGGAGGGATCCAGCCAGTTCTGTTGAGTAGAGAAAACAACTATTTTTAGAAATTCAACCCATATAGATTCATCCATATTCATATTTATAAAACAAGCTCTCTGTTACAACCTTTTTAAATCCATCTCCCTTATAACCTAATAAATTCAAGCGAGAGACTTGATAAAGACTTATCATCATGCAAAGCACCATTACTAAAAATTAAATTTTAAGCGGATTTTAATTTTTTTCACTTCAATGTCACCAAAGCTTTTATCGTGTGCTGCAGATCCTGTGTAGTTTTCTGAAAGGCCAAGGCACCCGATCACATTTTACAACACTAAAGGTTAGCTATGTTACTCTAAAGCTATAAGTGGCTCAGTTGTTAAAAGGACCACAGGGTTCTCAGTGCTCTAATACTTGATAAGGAGACAAGTGAGCCTTAAAGGATAGTAAAAAGATTACTTCTCAAAACAAAATATCTTTTTAAACATCTAAGTAATCTGTCAAACGCATTTTGTCTTTAATATGGTTTTGATTTTATTTTGTAGAAAGTCAAACAAATCAGATAAACTGGAACCACATTGTTAAAAGTTGATATGCATTGTTTTTAAAAATGCTGGTAATAAAGATAAAATCTTAAAGGAATCAAAGGCAGTTTGAGCTTCGGGGCTCAAGTTACGGCTTTTATAAAATAACAATTGTTTTTGAAGCTACTTCACTGTTTGTAATACCTTAGTGTTATCTGCATCCATAAAACTCAGGCCAAAGTAGTCTCTCTCCAGCAGGTTCAGATGGCCACACACCATGTCCAGCAGGGTCTGGCCCTTGACAAATTTCTTTTAAAAACACAAAACACACAGGCTTCAGAAAAGAAAAGGCAGAGCACTTAAAATGTGTAAAAGTGACAAGGCTAAGATTAAGATTTTGCTCATATAGTCATCAGATTGTGTAATGCAAATAATACTTTTCTTATTTTCTTATGTAGTTTTTCCTCAGCATGCACAAGTAATACAGAATGGAACTGGGAAAGAAAGAGCTGTGAATAAAAGATGTTTAAAATCAGCTAGAGGATATTACTTAGAAACCAATATAAACTTCACTTTTAAAAGCAGCAATAAGCAGAATATTCAACATAGGATTAAAAGAAAGCAAAGCCTTTTTAGCCTTCTATCTCTTTATTAGTCCATCAGGGCAAAGCCAGACTAAAAACTGAACTAAACAGACTGCTACTCCCTGGTCATGGGCGTGGTCAGCCATATTAGTCTGTGAGCGGTCTGATTTAGTCCTACTTGTCTTGAATGTTACTATGAGATATGAGATTTCTCTTATCCCATAATTTACTTGACTTTGTCTTTTTCATACCTTAATGGTTTTTCTTTGTTAACATGTCCCATAATCATAACTTATCACCAACATAATATGATTTATGTATAAGACTGGAATTATTAAAATGTACAGTCTATTTAGATGCTGAAGTAGGAATTCAAAGAAAAGCAAAAGTGAAAATTAGTTTAAAAGAAATTAACAGTTGGAAAATATGCATCGAATTATTTTACTTGGTCCTTGTTAGTTTCAATCTGAAAGTCAGATTTGTGACTCCTCCTGACTTTGAAGTGAGTCCTCCTCCCTGCTGAGTGGTAGCAGCCACTGAATAAGTTTCTTTGACTATTTAATGGTTGAACAAGCATTTTTATATCTTGATATGTTGGAACCGACCACACCCATCTTTTATCAGACTCATCAGGGGTGAAATGAAGACCTGCGTGGGTTGAGCGCACACACACACACACACACACACACACACACACACACACACACCAGATTGATCTCCAAGGGAGACCTGGCTCTTATGGCGACAAGGCAACCAAACAGCTGTTACCATGGAAACAGGAGTAATAGGTCCCCTCAGTGTGAGTGCACGCCCTCTCACTTCCTCCATCTCCTTTTACTATAAGGCCAGGGTTAACATTTGTTGTGAGAGCAGCAATTACAGTCAGCATAACCTTAAAGAAATGCAGGAATTGTGATTAATTTAGCAGTGCGGAGTAATTTGTCTTGCTCAGAAATCATATGTCAGATTTTGCTATAAAGGAGCTGTCATGTGTGAGAGAATAAAGTTGATTAACGGCCAGAGGGACATTTTTATTGCAAGTGTAGCATTTTTTTCCCTCAAACCGAAATTGCGACAAACATCTCAAGAGGTCCCCAAAGCATGGGAACCAATTTTGCTTCTGCAGATTAGATTGCGCTGTCACACCAATTGGATAAAGTCGGTCGCTAGTTCTGGGCCATGATTTTGTAATCAGCCATTTAGTGTAATCCTCGAAATCCACTATGGCGATTACCTCACCTACAGAGACAACTTGAGGACAGGCAGTAAGCACAGTTGCATCAAAGAACAAATAAATGGTCACTCCAGTGTACAAGCAGGAATCAACAATTATTTTTGATCAAATAAATCTCTTATCACCCAAGGATATGTGGACGAATATCTTTGATTAGTTTATTATTTTGAACAACCAAAACATAACTTATAATTAATCTGTGGTGTTGTTTTTTGTTCCTGAATATAATGGGACGCAGTAAAACGTTAACATTGGTCCTTGTTTTATGAAAATGTCTAATATTAAAATTTGTTTATTGAAAGAAAACTCTTAAAGAGCATCCTATAGGATGAGGTGTGATATGGTGTCATTTTGTTCTGTTTTCATACATACTTTAAAAGATACCTAAAACACATACTTACATTTTTTTTCAATCCTTTCCATAAATATGTGAAAATTTGATTCAATAGGATCCAATACTTAGGATCCTAATGTGAGGAAAGCAAAAACTAGTAACACTTAGAGATTTCACCCCTGGTTTAAAGCTTTAAAATAAGACAACCTTCCTAGTGATGAGATGGAATGAAACATTTGCTGTTCAAAAATTCTTGTGTTGCTGCTTCAGAAGAGTTGAGCAGTAAAAAAACAGAGGGCAACACCAGTATTATTTGATTGTTCATTTCATTTTAAAATATTGTTTTCTGATCCTTTAATTTTAGATTTGACATGTTGGATTCTGTTATGGCTTTAATTCTTTCTGATCACTATATTTCTGGTTACTTCGGGTCTGTAATTTTTTTAGCCAGGGTACTTAACTTTGATTGCTACCTTCTACCATATGGCTCCAGTACATTTATTATCATCAACCTCTTTCAAACTTGTGTCAGAGCTAATTTTTTTTGGCTATTCACCTCACACACTGTTGGCATCCATTGACTATACCCCTCTGATGTTCCCAATTCCCAACTCTGGTTATGGATCTTTTGACTTTACAATTTCAATAACACATGTACAGTGTTTGAAGTACAAGCTGCATTCAAATGCAACCACGGAAGTTTTGCATTAAGAATTTTAATGGTGCCTCCTAAGCCCCTATGTGCCTACATACAGGTCTGGGTTCACCTAAATGTTGTGGCAGTGAGGCTAACGTAAACAGTTAAAAACAACAGAGCAACCAGCTGACCAGAACTAGCCTTCACCTGCTCGCTGCAAGATGCTTCGTTTACGAGTTACTTCTTTGTCCTATGTTTTTTTGCATCACAAATTGTATCCGGTTGAAGATAAAATGTAAAATATTATTTCTTTCCCTTCTCTTGCCTAATTTGGCATTTTTCACTGCTAATGTAAGTGCAGCATCATACTCTCTCGTACTCGCGCATGTTGTCCTACCGAAAGTTTCTATTAATCCCCAAGGGGAAATTAAAGTAATTTGGGATTTTTAGTTCCTGCAAGGTTAATTTACTTTCCATGTTTACAGCAACAATCAAGTTGGTCATCAATACAATACTTGTAAAAGTAGTATTGATTTTTTATATTAATATCATCACAGTTTTGCTCAGATTGAAAGGGAAACCTGTATTGTTTTAGAATAACTAAAACCATGTAATTCCCTGAATTAAAACAAAAAACAACTAAAAGAAATAAGGGATTAATACTCCGACAACAAAAATGAAACCATGTTACTACTAGTTACTGGTACTGCTTCCCCCACAATTAAACTTAAGTGGTTTACTTGAGGTCGGACAAAGAAATTCATAGGTGCAAAAAACCTTTTCTGCTTAAATGAACAAAGGAAAGCATGTCCGATGAATTCTCACTGTTACCATTCTGCTGCTGTTCTGAAACATGAAATCAAGATGTGTGGGGAACCTTAGCACAAAGAGCAGAGTCCTCATAAAATAATAGGTTTTTATATTTTTTTTAAATGACCCAAAAACTGATTCAGAGCAAAGTACAAGAATCCCTGTATGACACCTTATAAATAAAGCAGCGGATCTGCATGATCTAAAAGCATATAGAGAGTGGTGATTATTAGGCTGAGCTGTATTCGAAATTAAAACAAAACAAAAGGTTAAGAGGTTAGACTGCAAAAGTGCTTTTGCAGTAAAAATAAACATTTGAATCAGTGGGATTACATGTGCGTAAATATATAATCTCCATGAAACGCTCAGCAGTTAAAGGTATAGGAGAGGATCTTTTCAACAGAAAAATTTCAATGGAAAATCCCATTGAAAATGACAGCGAATCAAAAACGGATGTCAATGTGGAAATAAAATTTATGCGATGACGTATTTCACTAATGTCCCCACCCACCAGATCCGTACTGTCCAATGCGTGCTCATATTTGAATTCGCGCATGCGCAGATTGTTGTTTGGGAAGTAAATTCACCATTGAAGAGAGGTTCTCCCCGTACGGCAGCAGAAATGGAAGCTCCCAAGAGAAAAAACGTGTTCGACTGCATATGCTGAGGACATGCGCGCTCCCGATATCAGGGGGTGTTACTGGAGATGAGATGGCGCATACGCAGTATTGCAAAAATGAGAATGAGCTGAAGATCCTCTCCTATACCTTTAAAGTAACACTAGTTTTATAAAAATTTCAACAACAATTTCAGCTGCTTTATCAATTAAAGATTTGAAATAAATGCTATATTATTTGTACTACCTTTTTACCCCTAGCTTGTGCAAAGAACTGTACACAGTATTGCACTGACACAGCCAATAACAATATGTTGTGTGCAAAAATATCAATAGGAGATTGAACCTTCTTCCCTGGTTGCTTTTTTATCATCCTTTCCAGCTAGCTCGCCGGACAATGTGGCTCTAATTAAAGTAATGATTTCACTGCTTTTACCAATTCAGCTCCAGTTTGCTTATATCCCACATCAAACCCCTCATCCATACTACAGCACACAAACAGGCACTCCCTGTTGTTTTCCCTCCTCCTTATCTTTCTCTCAACCTCCAAGTCCACCCTTCATCGTATCCTCTTCCTCCCCTCTTCTATTTTCTTCCTCCGATCAAATAAGAGCTTTCATGGATCAACCGTATGGATTTCCTGTCACAGCCCACTACCTCCAGTGTCATTTCCAAGATGACCTGCAGAATTGCATGTGTGCGTATGCATGCATGTAACTAAGATTGAAGAATATATGGGGGCTGAGTGAAAGGAAAATTGTATTTGCGTGTGATAAGAGAGGACAATTGTTTGGCAGTAAGCAGTAAATGGAGTACAGTAGGCTAGGGTGAAGATATGAAACCAACAAGCTCATCTGCAATTGTATCATACTTCATCAACAACCTGGTCAATGTGACGAGGCTTTAAGTCTGAATTATTGCAGCTTAGTGACACCTTTACTAAGTTTTTGAAACAGTACTGTACATCCAACACAATTGATTTCTGTTAAAAGCTTCTTTTTTAGCACTTGATGACGAAGACGTGGATACATAGGTGCAATATCCCCGTTACAAAACAGAATGAAGCTACAGCATAGAATCATGATTTAAAGAAGCTCGGAATCGCTGATTTTAATTTTCCATCCATTGATAGAAGCGGCAATGGCCTAAGCTAAGGTTTCTGACACAGTCATTTGTTTCTTACAGACCTGAGACCAGATCAGAGAGAAATGTACAAGACATCAAAAAAGCTGAAAAGTGACCTTCCAAAATCCCCTTTTATTACTATGTATATACATCTTAAAAATGTTTACATTTAAAAACGCCATACTGGTTGTGTTTTAGATGTTGGAATGAAATAATGATATAGTCAATTAAATCATTCAAATCTTTATTTAGATTGTATTTATGTCAGCGAGAAGATTTGTGGTCAGGGTTAACCAAAAACAAAGAGGAGTGCAGCAAGAAGTGGTGCTTTGAAAGCATTGCAAGGACAAACTATTTACCATCCTACCTTGCTGAATGTAAAACACACTGTTAATCAAATTGTAAAATTCTACCTCGTTTTTGTCAGATCACACCAAGCACAAGCTTTTGAGGAATGTGCACATAAGATGTGTTTAAGCAAAGCAGAGAACAAATGTGTGGCAATACACATCATGGTCACAGTGGAATCTGTGCCCATGAAGTATTATCCACATCATGTTTTACCATGATCATATTTGTGTTCATCCACATAAATCAGAATTACTTTAACACTTTTACCAGGAGACCCAATAGGTTTAAAGGGCATTGGAGATTTTAAACTATAAGGCACTTCAGTTTCTGCTAGGGACAGGGTAGCACTTCCCAGGCTAGGCTTAAATGTTGGAATACGGTGGTGTGGCTGGTTTGGGAGGTTTTGGTGCCCTGCATCTCACCCTGTTCATCCTTGGACTGTGAGATATTGCTCTTGAGCTTCTTTGATGATTTACCTCTGTGTGAGGTAGTAGTGCCCTGCAGTGCTGCCTTATGTCTTTCTGCCTGAAGCAGCAGCAACCTTCTGAAACCCTGTCCTGTTCTTTACTGCTCTCAGGTGCTGAGTGCTGCAGGCTTTCTACCGTTTACCTTTAACAACTATGTACCTCCAGGTGACCAACTCCCTCACACTCAACCGAAAACACACTTACTTCTACCCATACACATACAGACACATGCACATGCACACACACACATTCAACAATGCACAAATGTTAAAAATCCATACAAACACAGGTTACTGTTACAGCAAAGTCCAGATCTAAACAGATTCTTCTACATCTACATTTTAAGATCAATATAATGACTAAATGCAGTGGGCCATCATACCTCAACTGCAGTGTCATAGTCTGAGCCATCAAGAAGAGCGACTTTGGCAGGGACAGTCTTGAGCCGTTTGGTAGTTTTCTGGGGCGATCTGGAGGCTTTGCTGGGGGTCTTCTCCGAACCATCGTCTAGATCCCCCTGGTCCTCAGGTAGCTGGGAGAAAGAAAAATTATTATTAACACTATGCATCTAAATGCAGCTACCTTTTAAACTTATTCATACACCTTGAACCATTGAGCATTTTGCTGTATTAAAACCAAACATTTACTACATATTTTAGTATGATTTCATGCGACAGGCCCAGAGTGTACTTTGAGGTTGTAGGAAAATAATGCCTAGCCTTAATTTCTGTCTTTTTTTTGGTACAAATTCAGGAAAGTGTAGTTAAAATGTATACTTAGCTCACTGGCATCAATAGCCAGCTGCTAGATCAGATTTGGAAACCAGTGGTTTGAGTTTTGTTTACCATTGTTCTTTGCAAAATATCTTTAGCTCAGATTGTACTAATAAAACCTTAATACACTAAGATTAGAGTTAATTTTTAATCTCAAAAGGAATGTAAATTTACTGTAGGTCTGGACTTGGTTTGGACCAACTTAACATAATATACATAATAAACTAAAATTAGTTAGTTTATTTGAAGGTAAGCTCTTTTTACTAAATAAGCTACCTCTCAAGGCAATTACTTTAACTTGACTGTAAATAATCAGACCAATATTTCTATAAATAACTTCATGATACCATTCACATTATGTGACAATTTTTTTATTTTACAGTGAGATGTAAATCAAGATTTAATTATTTTTAAGCACAGTTTTGATTTTCAAGAACCGTTACATTTCGTCTCAACTTTAAAAGCTGGATAGCAAATGCCTGAAAGGTCAGCTGCTGCTTTAAGATGTTAGTTATTGGCACTCACAGAAGGGGCAAGCTGTCTTGCATATCAACGAGAAAGCTGGAACCGACCTAAGTGATTGAGAAGACTACAGCTGCTGTTAGTTTCACAATGCTCCCACCTGATTGGTCCTCCTGGCGTCACCCTCCATTGCCGCCTTCATTCCCCCAGCCAAAATCGTCTCTGTTGTCATAGAAATGGATTACAGCCCTGCAAACACACACACAAAAAAAAACGTAAACAGTCAACATCAACTCTTTTTCAGCATCCCCAAAGTCAGTATGAAGCTTTTAGTGCTGTGAAAAGTCAAATCACCTGACGTGCTCAATTAGACCCAAGACTTAAACGTCAGACAGCTCAGACAGCTCACTGAGTTTTGACTTTAACTGGCATTTGGCAGTGGAATGACTCGCCATAGAGGTTACACCTGTGGAGACAAATCGTTCAATTTCTTTTACAGCTGAAGGCTACTACCAGGTAGCCTTTAATTATCCAGTGCTGCCATCCAGTATTGGTGCATCTCTTAATATATCTATGGTCATTACATTGTGTGCCAAGTGAAAGGGTATAGCTCAGTCATACCTGGCTTACAGCCTCCCACAGGAGCACTCAGCTTGAAAAGCACTGGCTTTAGGACGCTCTTTTCTCACGCTAGCAAAGGAGATAGCATAAATTACATCAGCCTGAGAGCTCTGCAGCAACACAGCGAGAAAAAAAGGGTGGATGACGAAGAAAGAGGGGACACTGAGAGTGTTTCTAAGGATGAGACCAGAGGAGAGAAGGAACAATCAAAGGCAAGGAAGAGGAGGTATACACGAGCGCAAAATGTACGTATAAGTATGTTGCAACACGGCAGTAAGATGGAGAGAGAGGAAGCTTATCGTTTAAAGGTGACCACTGCTGCACAGCAGCTGGACTCTTGCACAGCAGTATTTCTCCGGGTTGCACACGGGAAAATGGCTGATATTCAGATTAGCTTTTATAGACCAAAGAAACCAATTAACCAAGATAAATGCCAAAAAAAAAATTACAGCTACTACCAAATGTGACGACAGGGTCACAGGCTTATAAATGCTTTAAGCTGCGCTATAAAAAAGTATTTATCCCCTAACAGTTTTTTTTCCTCTCAGTTAAGAGGAAAGCGGGTTTATTATGGATAATAGACTTTTTGGAGCTTTATATTATCATGTTACAATCTCATCCCTAATCAGAAACATTCTCTATATGGTGTTTTTAATTCTGAAAGCTATTTAAGTTTTTCCATGGTGCTTTGAATGTTTCATGCATGTCTGAGTGAATCTTGAATCTCTTCTGGCAGCCACGTGGCGGTGCCTAAACGCTTACTCCTGCAATGACTACCTTTTTACCACTAGCTCCGCCTTGAAGCCCCAACCCCAAAGACCTCCCTATTATGGTAATGGACATTACAATATGGTAATTGGTCGAGCAATGTGTAATTTGTTTTGGCAAGCTCAATCTTTTTTCATTAATTACTCATGTATTTATTAAAGGAATCAAAAGAGAACCATAACTAATTATACTTATAAGCTTTAACCTGCTTAAATTACCCTCTGCTGCTAAAACATTTTGTTAAGCAACAGAAATTTTCTTCATCAGTGCGCATCATTAATTTACAGTCAACATAGATGTAAAGTGGCCACCCACTAGCCGTCATTTCCATAATTTTACTGATTTTTTTTTTTTACAACCGGCAGGAAAGTTATCAATTAGGAGCCATGTAGTGCTCTAAATGTTGTGTGTGTAAAACAAGCCACCTTGTCCACATGACTGAATTTTTGCAGAAAACTTTGGATTCGTAATGAACACAACAAGTCTATCACAAAATTAGAACATGCAATATATTGTAAAAATAAATTTTTAATGTGCGAACGTTATTCAATTTCTTTATTGACCTACTATCATGGGGAAGACTGTCACACAGACCCTCTACAAAAAGGATAATCAACTGTTAGGGTTTGCACCTGTTACCTTTTTTCTGGGTTTGTTTTAACCAGAGATGGACCAATAGATCATGCATAGCCTGGATTAATGTTTTATTACCTGGCCCTGAGCAGTGCCATTTGCTATTGATTAAAGGCCTAAAAAATAAGAACTTCCACCATTGTAGTCTATAAGTTTTATATGCCTCTTTTTTTAATAAAACAGGGATGCTTTAATTTAAATGTCTATAATTTCTTCGTTTACATTTAAATGCAGCCTCTATTAAAGCACCTGTTTCAAAACATTTCACAAATAGATTAGGACAATTACAAAAAAAGGAGTTACAAGTCTAGCTGTAGCTCTTCAACAGAAACGGGGGATCAATATGTGACTGCAACGACGACATGATGCGCTGCCCAAAGTTATGCCTGTTTAAAACTTGAATGCCGTAAATATCAATTGGTGACACTTAAAAAAAGTACTGACTAATTAAGCAGTATCAGTCAATCCTTATTGACCATATTCACACAACCAAAGCTTTGCAAGAACACAAAACACAATATGAAGGAAATAATAGAAAGAATATATTGCAGGTCTAAAACGGATCTCCAGCATTAATAGAATTATAAATCTCTTTTTAGGTTATTTCCAAATAAATACGAATTTTTTTTTATCTCAACTAGGTTAGACACAGAAAAATACAATATTAATCTAAACATGAAAAAAAAGGAAAATCTGTATAAACAAAAGGTAAATTAAATAAATAAGAGTCCGGCGACAAGAGGAATGAGAGGACATAATAGGATACAAGGTCAATCAGTTCCATCAGAAGCTTTTTATTTTTATTTTTTTACCGTAGGGTATGGACATTGATTCTATATTGGCCAATAAGTGATTGTTAACAAGCAAAGAGAAAGAGGATATCCTAATTAAACCTTTTTTCATCAGCCTGTTTTGTTTTATGTGTTTGTGGTTTGGAAGGCTGTAGCACAGTATGTCTTTGCTTTAATGATGAATCACTTTTTACTTTGCTACATCAAAGCTGATTGCAGTCTGGCTCCTGAAAGGCAGCAGATGCCACGCTCTTTTCAGATTTCCTTCACAACTTTAAACAGGCTGTTTGATTAATTTACTTTTGGAATTATATATTTAGCTACAAAACAGGGAATAACTCTTACAAATGCAAATCATTTGCACACAGAGATTTAGACCATTTCTGATTCTGATTTCAGAAACCCATTTCTTGTAAGACTCATATCTTTTGGAAACATTAAGCCCAAACATCTACAAACTGTCTCGTTTATTTAAGCCTCCATTAGGCAATTGTCAACAGTCTGTGAACATCAATTTCTCAAGTCTCTGAAGTGATTCTGGGTTGGATTTGGATGTTGATTATCCCATTCTTAAAAGATTATTCTTTGATCTAAACAGTTTAATTGTTTCTCTGTTCAAGTTACAGATTAGGGTAATGGCGCTAAACTGGAAGAAATCTATTTGGAAATTACAAAAAGGGATTTAATGTTGCCAATATATATTTTTCTGCTGTTTATTAAAAAAAGTATGCTTATGTCTGCCATTTAAAAAAAAAGGAAACTAAGAGATTTTTTTTTCCTTAGAACTATTAATCCTTTAACATTAATGGAGACTTTTTATTCCATTAGAAACAAAGTTCTTCAATCTGTGAAAATAAAAGAAAATCTAAATTTGCCATGGTTTATGTTTCATTTTTGGTTTAAGGGTAATTTTTTGTATACTTTTACCACAAAATAATGTGTTATTTCATGCTGGTTCACCACATAAAATATTACTGAAAGAAATAAAAGATTATTGTATTAGAATGAAACGATGTGAAAAAGTTTTCAAAACATGCTTTAAATTATTTTTCCAAAGCACAGAATGAACAATGCCAACAATTTGCTAAAAGGTAGAGTGGCACTGAGGTAAAATTTCAAAACCAATGATCAATCGTGACATCTTTCTTTTTTATCTCAAATCCGATGTCTCTAATACAATAGCCGTTGTAAGCCGTATAGATCTCTTCACTGTAACACAAGCTTTCATTATAAACCTCAATGAAGCAGCTGCTGGAACAGTGTGCCTGTGAATCACAACGAGACTTGAGTAAAACCCTCATGACTTCAGAGCTCTCATTTCACACATGTCACGACTGCAAAGTTAATTCATTATTTTATTTTGGGCCTCTTTATGAGTCAGTCACTCCAGGTCTGCATCAGTTCTGGTCTCTGCACAATTAATCATCTGTGTGAGAGTGTTAATGGAGGCATGTGGAGTGCTCAAACTCGAAATTCTAGCAACAATCAGGCACCCATTAAAAGATTTTGTACTAATAAATCTGCTTTGCTTTCATTTTTGGTTCTAAACCCTCAAAAACTGAGTAAAAAGGAATATCTTTCAAACATTAATAAAGCTAAAAAAAAAAAAACAGCCATCTTGCATGTTAAGAACTAAAATCTAAATTAATTTGACAGTAAAAGCATGGTAGGATATTTTACAATAGGGTTGATGAAGGCAGCGATATGCCCAGTCAGAGCTCTTAAAACCACTGTTTGATGCATGGAGACAGGACTGAGATGCAGCATCTAAAGGACATTGAACTACACATTTTAAAGCTTTTCTGGCTCCAGCTTTTCATTTTTAATGGGGTTAAGGAAATTTCCACAGGTAGACAATAAGTAAGCTAAACTGAGTTGAAATGCTCATGTGAAAGAATACTTATAAAATAATATAAATATTTGAAGTAAGTGTTTAAACTTCATTTCTTTTTTTCAGTTATAAGTTCTTGTATCCAACACTAATTTAAATCCTTTTTTTTGTGTTACAGAGATTTATTAAAGGTTAAGTAAAATCTAAAAGTCTTTAATAAACAAAGCAAATTTGCAAAATGCCTTTAAAAACATAACACAATAAACGTTGTTAATGAGAGACAGCAGAAAATGAAAAAAGTTACAATGGTCATTGTTACTAGACAATAATTATATGTTCTGCAACTAAAAATAAGTAATGGTAACATTTTAGTAAAGAAGCACCCGAAAGGTGTTTCCCATCTTGTAATGAATGCTGCTGGTTTGAGAAAAGTGTACATTTAAACAAAGCTAAGGTGTTGTGAAATATGCCCATTGTGAAAAGTTAAATAAAGATCAATGATTGTTTATTAAAAGAATATGGTGGCTTTACAGAAGTGCCTCAAAGTGATCGGATAATTATTTGCAAAAAATGTGCATGCTCTCCCTTATATAACTTAAAAAAACAATGCCTACATAATATGTAGCGGCTAGCCAGGTTTGGAGTAAATATATGTCTATACGTAGGAATACACATCCTATAAGTCATTTTGGAAGAGAGTAAGCATGAATCACTTCTACCTCCTGCGTCCACTCTCTTTGTATATGAGTGTGCAGATGGTCCCGCACGGTTGTAAACATTTTACAGCTTTATCAACATTTTACATTGCTACAGTGTCTTTTACAGGCAATGGGGTTATACTATGTTCACTTTGGGGATGAATACTTTCTTGGCATAATTTAAAATAGCGTTTTCTATTGAGTCAGGTTATCACTGATATAAAAATTAGTTGGATGATCTATAACATTAAAAAATTATTACAAAATACATCTGTATCTTTATAGATTGCGAATATTCTTGTAAACCTGCCCATTAATCATGTAATCATTACCTTTTACATATGTAAGATCATTAAACGCTTACTTAAAAATAGCAAACTGCAGGATTCTCCACGAATAGAAACAAATGGACTGCACCCAATACAGTGCAACAAAATCGTCATTGTCTGCAACATGCCAGGTTAGACATACTGCCAGACAGTAAAACACATGACGGGTGATCATCTGGGGCAAAATAATGTCAATGATGCATCATGTACTAGGGGCTTGCCCGAGCCAATTTGTCTTCATGACATTTCTCAAACAAAGTCTCTGTCAGTTTAGAGCCCCCCTCCAAAATGGATGCGTCTACAGGCAGCCATCAGTTGCCCACATGCCCATCCTTCATCAGTGAAATGGTGAGAGAATTTTGTCAAATGCAGCATTTCAAAAATATGTCACGGCAAAACATGCGTAGTATGAGTATGATAGCTTGTACATTTTTCTCACCTTCCTAACACAGTGTGCTGTCAGGAAACAGTGCATGTGCTTCTAGAGTTTAGTGTTTTTTCTACTTTCATCGGTGAAGAAAAATAAGGCTGTTACACATGTGTGAGTGCCAAACTGAGAGAAGCAGCAGTCTGCATGGGCTGGATCACAGCCAATTCTTCCATTTTCACAAAGCAACTGGTGGAAAAACATTTTATCTCTCAAATTATGGTAACTTTTTTGAATTTATTCTGATGTATTTTAGGCATCATTTTTGTTATTTCTATGAAGAAAGCATTATTTCTCAAAGACAAAACAACAACCCACAGAGATTCAAAAATATCCCATATCTCTTTTTTTAAATATAGATCTCATGTCACCACATCCAACCAATTGGGTGTAGCTGATTTATATTACCGCTTTTAGATCAAAGAGCATTAAACTCCTGTCTGACTAAGTTAAGATGAGTATTTGCTATAAAAAAACACCTCTGATGTTTACGGATGAAAGGGATCTCTGTTTGCCCACAGGTTACATCCTTCCAAACATTTCAGTCATAGTAGTTAAAACCGAAGCACTAACTTTGTACATGTCCAATGAATTCAAAAACAAACTAGTGAGTCCAGCACCATCATTTATGGTTAAAAAAAAATCTATGAAACTTAAAAGTCAGTTTACCATTTTCTATAAAAAGTTCTAACAGCTTAGACCTGATATTGATTTTTCTAGCAGTAAGAGACTCTAGAGTAGGAGCCATCAATCAGCCAGAAATTTGGTTTTAGCCCATTTTAGCTGATCTGCAGTGATCAGCAAGTGGCAGGTCGAATAATAACAGTGGCTTATTTTCCTTATTCCATAAAAAAGCACACTACACATAGCTAATCAACCAACAGCATGCTCTGTTATATACTTTCTTCTAGTTGACTAAATAGATGT
The DNA here is from genome assembly GCA_032876305.1 of Orestias chungarensis. Lineage (NCBI taxonomy): Eukaryota > Metazoa > Chordata > Actinopteri > Cyprinodontiformes > Cyprinodontidae > Orestias > Orestias chungarensis. The sequence goes on along the minus strand of JAVLVB010000890.1, from coordinate 1,584,579 downwards.
ATCAAACATGTATGCTTTGATATACAAATGGATAAAATCTTATACTACCTTTTTTATATTGAACCACGACCTGTATAAAAGAACATGTGGCACTCTTTTTGATATTTTTCCCTAAGGCTCCACCAGAGGGAGCTTTGGAAGTTGGAGCTTCTGGCTTCCCTGGAGTTTGGACACCAGCAGGTGTGTTCAAACACACCTGCAAGTAATCAGCCTCATTTACAGCAGAATAGGAGGAACTGGCTGCATGTAATACCTGTGTTAGCCATTGTGGTAACCTCAAGCCTTCAAAGTGCCATATGTTGATGAACGATCTCCTCTGACATCTTTAAATCGTCATTTTGCCAAGGTAACCAACCTGTTGCCGCTGACGTTGCTACTCTTTCTAAAAATCTTATCTCTAAGACTTCTCTGCAATACCTCTTCCATGGCTGGCGACCAACTAACTCCTCTACCTCATCCATAAACAAGAGCACAAACTGTCAGCCATCTGCTGCAACTTAGCACAGTCAACAACCAGTTACATCTGGTTACAACCAGCTCCTGGTTTACTCCATTCCATCATCCCCTCCGGTTTTCTCCTCAGCTTCTCCTCTAAACCTGTATTAGTCCCTGTTTCACCTGCATCTCTTCTACCACATGGACATAAAACCCACATTCTGCTCATCTTCCATGACTTTACCAGCTCACTAAACGGTAAATTTACCTGTCATCCTTTTTTTTCCAATGGATCATTTTCTATTCTCTACGCCTTCACAGTTTGTACCCTACTTCCCCCGTTTCTGGATAAAATCCACATAAAACTTTGTGTTCTCCTGTGAGAATTCTTGCATGTGGGCCAGGCACTAGCTGAAAGCCATGGCAGTAAATGTACAATGAAAACAAAAATCTGAGGATTTTTTAGTAGTTTTTTTTTTTTTTTTTCATTTCTGTTATGGTGGATCTAGTTGAATCTAGTAAGTTTTAGCAGTTTTTTTTCTTCTTTTTATTGATTTGACTCCCAGGCCCCCAGGAGAAAACCTCTTCTGTGTTTACATGTTCTCACATGTCTTCAGCTTGTATTTGTAAGATCCCCCTAAACAGGTCAGAAGACTCCTGGAAAAGCTTAAGAGTATTACATAAAATCATTAATAGGTAGTTGATTAAATTAATTGTTTATTGCCTGTTACTATAGTTGCAATATCAAAGTGTTTAATACAATGTTGAATCAAAATAGTCAAATAATGACCAAAGGAATAGAAATTTAATAGAATTGTTGGGCTCTTTATAATACCCAGCAATAGATACGACCAATGGAACAATCCAAGCAGAAAGAGATATCATTGCTCTCCATCTCTGGAGGGCTACAATTTTGTCTATGCATTCATTAACATGTGTTCATTAAGAAATGTAACCTTTTACAATTTTGTGCAACCCTAAGACAAACATTTCCTTACTTTTAAGGATCAATGGGGTACTATCAATGTTCTATCTATGAAAGCAGGACACAGCCCTTCTTCCTGTCAAGCTACTAATGAATTAAAGCCAATAGTGCCCAAAAAATAAAAAATTACAAAAAGCCCCACAAAAGATCTAACTACGAGGGTGTCAAAGTACAATTTTTGAGAGCTACTATCCTGAAAGTTTTAGATCTTTTTTCCCCCCATTACAGGTGAGTCAAATACTTTGGTACCAACCAGACATGTAAAGGCTTTAATAATATGCTGATAGGAGACTTCAGCCATGTGAAACAGATGTGATGAAAAATGCATCTAAAGGTGGCAGGGTAGCATCTAACAGGACAAGCCTCCCTGGTCCTATCTGAAGGACCAAGAAACTCAACACAAAGAAAATCTTATATATTTAAAAACCAAGTAGCTTTATACAAACAATAAAGTTGCTTCTGTTTTTTTCAGAGCAGTGTAAATAATTACTAGAGGACAGAAAAAAAACTGATTTATGATACATAGTAACAAAGACATCTTTAATAGATCTCATTAGTGTTTGTGTAATTATTAGGTTTTTTTTTCTTTTCAACTTGCCATAAAGCCTAAAAGAATAGATATCTTACATTATTTCATTACATTAATAATTTTGTGACTGCCTTAACAACTTACCAATATTGACACTGTAGAAATTAATAACTTAAGGAACTATCACCTAGATCATGGAATCAGTGAGCAAGAGGTTCTGTATACCATGTAAAAACTAACCATAGAACAAAGGGTAATAATTTCAAAATGTGATCATTCTGACTTTCCTATTAATGACTTGGGAAGAGTGTTTACTCAAGATACACCAAATGCAACCCTTCAATAAAACTGTGGACCTCAGGAGTCTTAGAGGAAGACCGAGTAGTACAACTATTAAGTATGCAGCAAATTGCTACAAACAAGATAAATTATATGACATGTAAACAAATGAGGCAGCCAGTTTGACCTTCCAAAGAAGTTCCAGGTAGGCTGATTTCAGTCATGCATGCACGTGTAAGGACTTTCTTTACAAAGGTATCTGCGCTCAGGTTGTGTATGTATGTAATTTCAACATTCTGAATGCATTGCCATGTTTAATTGTAAATGAGAAGACAGTTTGAGCGATGACTGGGCATTATCTGCTTCATTACCACCTGAACTAAAAAAGTGGAAAATTGTGCGCATTAAAACTATTAGAGCAGCAACTTTGATATGGGTCACTGTAAAGTTTAGCTTATCTGATTTAAACAAATCAGCCAGTGCCACCCCATAAAAAATGAGCTGTCAAAATGCATGATTTGATTTATGAGATTAATATCCCAATCGTTAATGAGTTCAAAAGTGAAAGAGCAAACATTTTCAATGCTATCCCACCATAGCAGTTATTAAGCAAATTGTATCAGGAGATTGTAAAAATATGGACTCCTTCAAAGACATGTAACTGCTATAGGTCTTCAAACTTGTAAATTAACTGCTTAGACCTTGATGCACGCAAAATACAGCCTTACAGTGGGCCCCTATTTTCCTGAAATTCTTTTTTTGTTTGTTTTTTTTGACTACAAGAGACAAGCAATTCAAATGGTTAAAAAAAAAAGAATGGAAGAATATTGTGTTTGTTTTTTTTAAAGGTTTTTCACCTGATTCTGATTTTTCTTTATTTGCTTTGTGTATGACACCACACTTTAAATAGGTTGTATTAGATCTAAGAAAAAATCTGGTTCCAGTTTTATGCTTCTAAAATCTGGAATAGTCTTCCTGAAGAGGTGAGACAGGTTTCAACTCTGCCGTTGTTTTAATCCAGGCTGAAAACAGCCTTATTTAACTGTGCATATAGCAACTGAGTACTATTATTATTTTATTTTAATTTTATATTCTTTATAAATAATTTTAAATTCAAAGCTGATTTTATTGTTTCATTTTGTGATCTTTTTTCTTATGTAAAGCACTTTGAATTGTCTTGTACACGAAAATGTGCTATACAAATAAACATGCCTTGCCTAAGAAGCAGACCATAGCAGGCAAGCGCTAACAGAGATCTTAAAATGTTTTTCTACTGTCAATTCTCAGGTGTGAGTCCATGTGAAGATTAGAGTCCATGAAGGTTAACACAAAGCCATACTTCAGTCCTGAGTCTAAGTCTAAGTCAAATATCTAGTCTCTGAGGGGCAAATTTAAGGTCAGGTTTTTGAGAGGGAACCCTTGGTCCAGGTACAGGTCTTCTCCCAACATACCAAAGGCAAATCTCTAGTCCAGTCTAAACTTGACTTAAATCTAGATTCTGGAAGGAGGTCCAAGTCATCTAATATGGGTCTTTGCAATGAAGTTACCTGAAGACACTTTCAAGGAAAAGTGAAGTTTATGTTATTTTGAATTTATGGTAATTTATACAGTTCAGTTTGAGTCATTTATGTTGTTAGTTTCATACTCCCAGTTAATTGTGTACTACGAGGAGACAATAGGTACTTACTGAAACAATCTAAGGTTGCATTTACCTGTGACTACAAGAAACAAAGAGAGTTAAGAATCCTCAGAGCACATATGTAACTAAATGGTTAAAAAGATAATACATATTTTACATAGCAAATTTGATTTGTATGAGATCCTAATGCAAGTGTGCAGACTTTGCTTATCCTAATCATTACCAACAAATGGAATAAGCATGATTAATAGTACTAATTTAAAGTATTGTCTCTATCATGATGATCCATTTTCTGAGGACAAGAGGGGCGTTTCCTGGATACTTTTAGTAAAATGTTTCCCTCTTACACATCAGTGTTTCAGCAACCTTCACTTTTAAAGTCAAATGGAAAGCAAAGCTTGACTCTAAAGCATTGACAGGAGAATGACAGGCACCATGCTGTGCTGGCAGCATATTTTTCTCCCTTCTTTTTTGACCAAAGTCGGGAGTGAAGCCACCAACAATACTTAACACAAAGACATCAGACGAGCCTGTTTAATATGCAGTTACCTTGGGAACGCCAGCCTAACATTGTCTGTCAATCATATCAAAATAAAATAAGAAAAATAACGAAGGAAAGGGAAGAAGAGCCTGCGGGGATTTATTTGGCTGCTTGACACATGCATGTGTGAAGGAGGGAGAAAGAGGTGAACCGTCACAAGGCTCCGTGCTGAAGAATATGACAGTTTGTCGAGACAGACACACAGATATGACAAGGTGGAGACAGAAATGGTGGCGCTAGCTGTAGGAGAATGACAAAAAAACAAGATTAAAAAAAGCTACAAAAGTCAGGAAAATATTAGGTAATATAAAAAATATATATATGGATTAATGTTAAAATAATTGTTTAACAAGGATCAATTAGATTCCAAAATTGCTACCTTAAAGACCTGTCACACCAGGGTATAAATTAGATGTCTGTAATTATTGCTTTTATTTACAGCATCCACTGATCTAACAAGATTTAGCAACAGCTTGAAACAACCAGCCACTCTTTTAGTCACAGCAACAAAAAACTAAAACTGAGCTTGTTAAAAGTTGAAATAAGCCTTTTGATAAGCAGATCTTTCTTCCTCTTGTTATTTTAAAGCTACAGTACACAGATGAAAATATATCCAAACCTTGAACCTTTAATCAGGTCTTCGTGAACATTTGTTAAGCCAAAGTGGAAAAATGTATTTGCTTTTTAAAACCATTACTCAACATTTAAATGAGAGCCTTGAGATTTGAAACCTATCTTGGTATCTTGGCCAAGATAGACCCACAATATTAACATATGATAAAATAACTTACAAATCTAAAAACATTTCTGAAAGATCGTGTGGTATGTTATACCCATTTTCCCGACTGCTTGGGTCAGCTGACGTTATCGGACCTCATTAAATCAAAACTACAAGAAGCAGCCTACTCCCTACAGTTTAAACCAGATATAATTAAATTGGAATTTCTTTATGTACACTGCATTTAAAGACAAATGACTGGATAACTACATTTATCTAAACCTTACTCATGTGTAAATCAAACACTTTAAAATGACAAATGTTCTGGTAAGTGAAAAAGCACCAACATTTATGGAATATGCCTTTGAGTAGCTTTTTAAAATGTATTAATAATGTTCACACCACAACATCTAGTTAAGTACATTTTTATTACATGTACAAACACAAGATTACGGGAAGGTCAATAACTGAAAAAAAGATTGTGTGATATTATCTGACCTTCTAAGACCCCTAAACAACATTGTTTGAAGAGATAAAGCCATTACTGGCATAAATCAGAGCAATAAGAGCAGAACAAGAAAAAAAAACAGTGAAAGAATCCATCAGCTCAGGTTCACCATATCTGTTAGACAGGGGGGCAGTGGGATGTAACTGGCATGCTGCCATTCAAACTGGGTCATTGGTGTGTATTGATAATGTGACTGCTGATGGTAATAAGATTGTAAATTCTTCATTTTACAGGCTGTATAGCATTATACAGTGTCTGCTTAGATTTTCTGAAAAGCTGTATTTGAGGCGTTTTGAAATAATGGAAATATGAACCATTATCATACCTATGAAGAAACACACAAATACTGCCCAAGCCATCTGCCATGAACCTAATTTTGCATATTTTTTTCACTAATTTTAGTCACAACTGCTTGCAGAGTTATCAATAATTTGCTATTAAAAAAATAGATTTTTTTTGCCTTAAATTATTTTATATGGCAAAATATCCCATAAGGTGATCTCTAAATTTCAGAAAATCAAAACATGCACGGAGCATGTAACCTTAAAAAAATTTAGTTCACAGATGAATGATGTACTGTAGTGTAAGTCTTTACATTTTGTAAAGCACTATAAATACCCTCATCTCTGTGCAATACATTGCCATTATACCAATATCTGGTTGCACAGAGTGAAAGGGAACATATACACTTACAACTTTATTTCTCTTCTGAAATGTAAAAACTCTCTCAACCCCCCCCCCCCCCCCCCCCCCCCCCC
>JAVLVB010000890.1:1460710-1574321 GCA_032876305.1 Orestias chungarensis | reverse complement strand
ATATATATATATATATATATATATATATATATATATATATATATATATATATATATATATATATATATATATACTAGTTATATATACTAGTTTATGGAAAACTTTGTTTTCACAGTATATATATATATATATACATATATATATATATATATATATATATATATATATATACTGTGAAAACAAAGTTTTACTACTTGGGCGTTTTCACGTTTTGTCACATTAACAACACAGACTTTTGACATGTTTGTGTTTAAATTGTCTATAATATATCAACTCAAAGCAACACCTAAATGAACGAATGAGAGGATACATTTTTTTTTGTGTTTTATTTTTATTTTTTTTGTGAAAAGAAATGTCTGAAAAAGCGGCCCACAATTTTATTTACTCCCCATCTTTGAGAAGATGACATTTAAAAGTGCAGCTCTGTACGCCTAAAACAAGCATAAATCCAAGCTGACCACAACCCCTAGCTGCTAAGAACGAAACCTGGCCCACAACATAGCTTTTTTGTTCATCAGACCTACAGCTTACTGACTTATAAAATAACTTCCTTTTCATAAGAATGGTTTATATTAGGAGGTTTTGTCTGGGAAGAGAAAAACATTAATGTACGCTAATTTTGATTATTCTAGTATTTTTTTTTTTTTTTGTAAACTACTTTGTAGTCTGGTTAGATGATACTATTCTGGTTAAATATCTTATGGATACAAATATTCTAATTGAAACATGACATATTTTAGTTTTAAAAGAAATGTACACTATGGAAAAAAGTGCTTTATGTTTATGCTATGTGTTCAGTACTGGAGTTTGCTCTTATATCCATAATACCACACCTCACCAGGCTGGTGTTCATGAAGCAATAATTGACACAGACTGACAATTTTGACAAATTTGACCCCATTTACAACTTATTCATGGCCAGATCTGATTATGCACAACAGAGTTGTTTTGTAGTTCAGACTGTAGGTTCTTGCTGAAAGGTGAAACTCTGCCTCTGTCAGGTTTTCTTCCTGTACTGCCCTGAATTAACTCGATCCCAAAATCATCCCGAAAGAAAACCATCCCCCAATGTAATATGCTCGAACCACCATGTTTCTATGAGGAGCAAAGAGACAATATGTCTATTCCACGCAAAATATAATTAGTGAAAAGATAAAGAAAAAAATGTGCGAATAAAAGAATGTGCTGCTGTCCTTTCACTTCTGTATCATGCACTTGTTTTTCACAAAATATTGGCTTTATCAAAAGTAAAGTTTGTGGTTCTAATGTAACAAAATATGAGATTTAAGAGGTATAAATCATTTTTTATCCCTTAAACAGCAAGCTGGTGTACTGGGCGATATTTTTGTTTATATCTATTTAATGTTGAGTGTGTAATAGAATCACGCTGACTTTTTGAATATTTCCATATTCAGATGCATATGTCAGCCCATCTTTACCTCACAAGATCCAGAGAAATGTATCATATTGCTGCTTGCATATAATATAGCAAGCTGTGGGCTGAATGAATGAAGGCTGAGTGCATGATGTATTGCTTGGGTGACTCACAGAAACCTTCTGCGCTGAATGCCCTTTCTGGCATTCATGCACAAGTGTTCTGTTGAAATGCAAATATGTATAGAGCAAAATCTATTCCCATAATGCTTCACTGGGTCTGCTTCAGTACGATGCAGAGAAAAAAAAAACTTTAGAGCATAAACCTTTAGTGTATTATAAGATTATGACTAAATAAATTGATAAATTATGGATTGTGGATTTTAATGACCATAAATCCATTCCAACAATAATTTAGAACATCTATGGATTATTTATTTCGTTTTACACATGTAGCTCAGCTGTTCCTAGTGCAGCTGTTGACTCCTGACCACATGGTGGCAGACAAACACCTTCACAACACTATCAAACCTGAAGAGAAAATAAAATGATTAATTGCAAAACCCTTAAAGGCAGTCACATGTTAAAGCTCCAGAAATAATTGATTTCACCTCGCACCTGAGTTCAGTGATCATTCATATTGACTTACTGTCTTTGGAAAAACCCTAAGTTGCATTCCATATCTGAAAAATGTGACAGCAAGGTCTGTCTTTCATGTGAAGTATTAGCATTTTTGAACAAAGCAGTACATCATCTCTGTTGGATTTGAGATGTTGTAATGTGATAGATAAAAACGAGGGCAAATGAGGAAACATATTCACATTTCTATTGACAAAAGATTTATCTTTTGGGTTATCCAGAAATATGTCACCACCTAATAGCTTAGCTAGGATCTCTTTTTAAAAAGGACATTTATGTAAGGTAAAGTTTATTAGATTCATGTAATTAGAAAATGCCTTCAGTTTTGTAAGATTTTTATTATGCCTTTGTCTTTTATAATTAAAACGACAAATTATTATTTATCTTCAAATGAAGACAGTCTATCAAACATTAATACCAAACTTTTTCTAAGTAAGATTTAGGTCTTGACCATTCTGACACTACAAGACTTTGCTCTAGCCCCTATCGCTGCAACTCTTGCATTTAGTTTAGGACTATTTTTTTTTCTCTGTAAGGTGAACCTCCTCCACAGCCTCAAGTATTTTATAACGTCTTGCAGTTTATTTATTTATTGATTGGTATTTGGCTCCATTTACCTTCTTGGCAACTCTGACAGTCTTTCCTCCCCCTCAGGAAGAAATACATTTATTTAACATGAGAGTGCTACCTCCATGTTTTTTTCTTAACAGTGGGGGTGATATAGTCAGGCTATGCAGTGCTGTTTTTTTTCTTTAGTTTATTTAATGCATTACTATATATTGGCCTATCATCATAATTTCTAACCTGATCTTTGGGTCTTGGGGGTTACCATGGTCCTCCTCTTATAGGCTTTTTATTCCTGCTTAACCTGCCACTTTAGGTCTTCAGCCATGTCACTTTCTTTGTATATTGGCCATGAAATACACACTGGTCCATGAGATGTCCAAAGGTAGAAATGTTTTTTTTTGCTTTAATCTGCTTTAAGCTTCTCCAAAAGTTACACTACTTAACCCCAAAAGATAAACAAACTGCAGCTGCAAGGTTTCCAGCTTCTTGTGTGGATGAAAAAAATATATAATAATAATAATATATATAGATATATATATTTTGTAAACGACAAGCAGATTGAGAATAAACTAGTTTGCTTCAAAGTACATAGTAAATCACAATGGATTCCCGGGTAGATAATGGGATATGTTTTATAGATCCCATTTAATCACGTTTTAAATAACATTTTTTACACTGCAATCAGCGTTGTCCCAGTAAGGTTATATACCCAAGTGTGAGGAATGAGACAAGATAAGATAATCCTTTATTAGTCCCATAGTGGGGAAATTCTCTGGGTCACAGCAGCAAGAAGGATAGCGAGGCACTACCATGTACTATATACTGAAGAAATTCTCTTTTTATTTATGATGTTTCGATAAACATAGCCTTAAACTCTAATGTATACATTAAGATATATTTGAAATATAATTGCATTTATACAATTTTTATTTTGTCCTATTTATCCTGTATCTTTCTGAAGAATACAGCAGGATATGTGGTCACAGCACCTCAAACCTATGTTAAACTCTGTGATGACAGCTTATGAACTCTGCAACTCAGCCAGGCTCAATTTGTCAATTGAAAGCATATGTGACTTTCATTCAAATTTCACTTATAATGTAAGCATTACAATGCTGCAGCAAAGGACATTTGAGATGAGATCAAACTTTTGTTTTCGTTCAAATGAGGATGGGTGAATTTGATGTGTGTGTTAAAGAAAAGTGAGGTGTCATCTTGTCTGACTGTACTCTCCACCCGTGTAAATAAATATGCAACACACACTGTACACCAACTTGTTTCCAGGCTCATCTGGGGTCCAGTCTGACAGGGACTGTGGGAGACTCGGATGTGTCCTCATTTCAAGAGTAACAGCCTGCCAAAGTCTCTTGGCTGCTGCCATCTCCTCTTCTGTGCAGCTTCACTCAGTTTAAGCCAAGCCAGAAACACACAAACTGTAGTGGGGCTTTGGAAGGATGTACATGGAAATTAGAGTGACATTTTCCTGACACTGTACATCAATGAGGTAAAGGCAAATGGAAGTTCAGAGTGCTGAACTTGTGAAATCAAAAGGATTTTGAACAATGAATCAGAATATCTTATTAATTGCTTATCAGAAGAAAAAAAAGAAAAAACAATACACATCTAATTTGAATATGTTTATTTAAAAGACAGAAAAACAAATGCTTTACATCAGTATCACAATTGTTGGCAGACCCGCTGTTTACACTTTCCACAACTCCCCTTTGAAAAAATATTTTAAAAGCTGTGGGCATAAAAAGACAGATGTTTGACAAATCGTCTTTGCACAGTCTCTCTAGATTATCCAGTCTTCCTATGTTGTATCTTCTATAGCTCACACTGTAGATTTAACAAAGACAAAAAAAGGTTTATTTGGGGATAATTTTCCTACTGAAACACCCAGTGATGCCTATTTTCAGTGTATTGGAAGATGCCCTTAAAATTTCTATTCAGAGTTGTCTGAATTTTTAATGCTTCTATGATGCCATGCTCTCTTATAAAAGTTTTTTTCCAAATTGAAATCTTTGCTTTCATTGTAAAATTATGTGGAGTATTTGTTGCTAAAGATCCTAACTCATCGGAGATATTTTATTTTAAAAAAATTAAAAAAAACTCTGGCTTGATGTTGCCTTTCATGTAGTCCATTATTTTAGATGTGAAAAAGGCGATCACAGTATTTTGTGGAACAAAACAATTTTCAGTTTGGTAACAACTGAAGCCTTGATGGGTTTCTTTATGGTGGCATTGCTCCAAGGTGTATGCTGTGAGGTTAAGACAAGCATATTTCTTTTATTGCATTTAGGGATGCTGTAGAGCAAACAAACTAATAGGGGATAATGGCTGCATGTCTTTATTGTAAAGTTGTCAGATACCAAGGAAAGCCCAGATAATGAAAGCCCATGACACACAAGGCACATTCTGAGTCAATGTCTGCAACCTTGCCCTGGAATTGTGAGAAAATTTGTTTCAGAGGAGTGAGCTGAAGCCCCCCAGAAAAGTTCCTCTCCCAGATGTTCCTAGAATACCTTTTGAACCCGTCTGGGTTTATGGGGTTTAATTGGCAACCTCATCAGCCATCCAATCCAACTAACTGCCATGTGGTGACAAGTTGACAGCTTTGTGATTATATGATTATAAAATTGATCAGGCTCCTTTAGTCCTAGGTGGCCTGGAGTTTAATAGATTTATGAGACATGTTTGTTATTGACATCCTAGTACAAAGTTCAATAGTAAGACATCACTTCGCATATTCAGATTGTGGAGGCCATTTTTCCGGTCATACAGGTATAACTAGGTAAAGCCATCGTTGCCCACATGGGCATTAAAATCCCCAGTTCCCCAGATGGATCCAGTTCCAGAAAACGTTTTTAAAACTTTGCACAGCCCATGGAAAATAGACCCAACACATAGATGTAGTAAATAAGAAATACTTTTTTTTTTGTTGAGATTACAAAACAGAGCAAAGAATCTAAAGCCCAAACCAAAAATCTGACAGACTGGAAAGGTCATAAAATCTGTTTCTGATCTGAAGAAACGAAAGTATACAGAGTAAATTAACTGAAGATGAATAACAGATGAGTGGAAATTATAAAACAGTGCGTGGTTGTGAGCTGTGCCAGAAGAGAGGTAAAACTACTCCATCAAACACAAAGTAAAGCCAACCAGATAACAGAACGGTGGAACCAGACTAATAAAGAAAGAGAAATCTTGTTGTGGCTCAATAAATGACGATAGTACTTTAAAAGGCAAAGGATATTTTCATCTATAAAGAAAACCAACAAGATCAAAACATAAACATGTTTATTATCATTAAATTCAACAATACAACCTTTTACTATCAGGCCCTCTGTTGGGCTGAAGCTACAAGTGCAGAACTCTGGGTAAATAGGGGGAGCATTGCAGGAGCCAACTGTTAGGAACTCAGAATGTCTACCACTGGAGATTAAATGAGTCAAAACAAAACTTTAGCTATATTTTCGATAACTGACTATGTCAATGACGTTCTAACATGATATAAAGTCACATTTTGCATGATATAAAAAAGTCAACCCATCCCCATCCACCCTTGCCGCCTCCCATCCTTTTAAAACACGCCATCCCAACTGTGAGACCTAGTGGTATCAGCATCTTGCCTTGAGAATGCTTTACTTTAGCTGGATAAGGTGAAGTTGCTTAAAGTTAATGGGAAAATGATGGTCCTACATGAAAGGTAATCCTGGAAGAAAAACCTGTGAGAGGCAGCAAAAAACTTAAAACTGGCACATAGGTTCACCTTCTCAAAAGAAAACTACTCTAAAAGTAAAGCCAAGGCAAAAATATAATGAAAAAAGTTTGTCTCTATATGTGCAATGTTTGTAGAGGCTCAAAAAAGTTACAGTAGCAAACATTTGAAATAACGCATGAAGACTAAACACCAATAAAGGCCACTGATTAAAAAATGAATAAAATCCTGAGATAATGTTTAATTTTCCTTCAACTTGACAATCAGTTACCTTGTGTTATTCTGTAACTGAAAACTGCAAACAAAATTAAAAAAAAAAATAAGTTTGTGTTTTTAATCTGGCAAATTGAGAAAACATTTAAGTTAGGAATGCTTTTTCACAGCACTGCGTCAAAACATCTTTGGTGGCTATTTGGGAGGAATGCCACGACAGTTTCATTTTATTCCTAGTCAGTCTCTTGTCTTTTTAAGACACCATCTATACAAAAGCAAAGAGAAACAAAATAATTATCCATAAGGCTCCCACAGGCATTTAGAATGTAATTAGAATGGAAACCTACTAAGAGTTGTGTGTTTTAGTGACTGCCTTTTTATGTTTCTTAGAGTTTCCTAGAGAGACAGACAAGGAACAATCAAATGTTAAAATGCTGTATATCTCACCAAAGTAGATCATATCTTAAATTAGGTTTAAATGAGAGTCAGTCTGATGGTTTACTATACCATAATATAGTTGTTCTTCTTAATGGTCGTAAAATGAGTGTGACATTCATTTTGCATCCGTTAAACACGAGCACACTTTTAGGTGGGTTTGTTGGTGTTCTGGGACTTCTGGTGGGCTTTCACACAGCAGGATATAATTTTTACTCCTGAAAGTGCACATTCTTAAAGACCCCAAACCCTAAATCAACCGTGAGCTTTCGAATCATAAATAACTCCTGTAGAACTGTCTTCATCCTTCATGCTACTCCCAGGCACGTGACCACATTGTGTATCTGAACGTAACCACATAATCGGCGAGCTCCCAACACGGTCACACATGTAAGAGCTCATTGCCTGCAACCAGGCTCACCACTCTTGGCTCTCCTTCATCTGGAAAGGAGACCGTAAAAAAAAAAAAAACAGTTTTTCTCCTCCACAATAACTGTTAACATTCCTCCACTAAATTGTAAGGTTCTCTGTGAAACTCTACCACAGTGGAATAAAAATGGAGCTCATCTACTGTGTGTTCGGCTGAGGCAAATTGCAACACTAACAGCCCACTGGGGAGACAGGGAGGAACATAAATCAAGCGAGAGCGTTATTAACATTTAGTGAGAACCATTAAGTAACATGACCTCTTCTTTCATCGGGTTTGATGTTTCAACATGCACTGATTGGCTTTAACACCTCTCTGTTCCCTGTGGGTATGTATGTATAAAAGGTTCTGACCGACAACTTCGATTTTAGAAGAGCAAGCACTTAAACTTGTAATGGCAACACTTTACAAAACAAGTTTGTTACAGTTGTTGGCTTGTGAACGTATGCTGGTGTTGTTTCAATTTTTAATTTCAATGCATTTTCTTTGTTATTTCTAATAATTTAGGAGATGATTATTTATTTGTTTGCAAATAATAAAGTTACAGCACTATCAAACATTAATCTACATAAGCAATAAAATAATGAGGAATAAGTATAACAACCGCTCCTTATGCTCAAGGCAAAATTAGTTTTACAGCTTACAGCTGCAGGCTCTTCTGGCTATTAGGGTTGTAAAAGTTTTTTCCTTCTTGAAAGTTTGCAATTTAAACCAGCTTCTTTTGGCTCCTTGCACTTTAGTGGTAGGAACCAAGGTTGACTAGTTCATTTTCACGTTAACGTGAATTTTAATTTTTAATTTATGATTTTTTTGCAACACCTAAATGATGTAGTCATGCATGTGGCAACAGTTTGAATGTGTTAAACTGCACAAATGGGAACATGTCACATTCCACGCTTGAACAAAACCAGTTTTTGCATGTTTTTCTCTGTCCCTCAGGTGAGATAAGATTTGCCTCTTTCCTTGTTGTGAGGGGTTTGTCAAGCACAATTCAACTCTCTGGCAAAGACTTTTTTAGACGAATCCCCCAGGGAAACTTCACAGTAGTCCAAATCTTCTAAAATACACTAATTGCGAAAGGTAAGCTGGACTTCGTGTAGGTAACTTGTAGGCATAAGTTATATTTACATAAAGTATGAACTGGGCATTTTTCAAATTGTTGTTAGTGAACACATGACATGGGTTCACTCTTTTTTCTAAACTTATGATTACCTTAACATCTGGTAATGAAACTTTTGTGCATTTTTCACACTCTATTTCTGCTTTCAGGTGGTCGATTAAATATTAGCTGATTGAATTAATATGCAATACTATGAAGTTTGGGGAAAGGTGACCCCAGATTTTAATTTAGGAAAAACCACATGTCTTCATACCCCATAGCCTCCCTGGAAAAATAAATACTAGAGACATAGAGATATTTGATTTATTTAAGTTTATTCATTTAAAACATTAATTGTCATTTACTATTTTCTGACACATTTGACTACAAACATTTTTACGTAAGGCATTTATTTTGCTAAATGTAAACTAGCATTTTTCAATCAGATTTATTAATTAATCCCAGGCCAACTAATAGTTATAGTTCCTTTGAACATTTAACCCTTAGCCTTCCTCATCCAACCTCTAAAATAATTAAACCACTTCTGTTTGTTATTCTGTATCGTCCGCCAGGTCCTTACTCTGAATTTATAAATCAGATCTCAGATTTTTTATCTGAAATATTATTAAACACTGATAAAATAATTATAGTGGGAGATTTTAACATTCATGTTGACACCAAAAATGACAGCCTAAATGTAGCCTTTAACACCATTTTAGACTCAATTGGCTTCACTCAAAAAAACACTTACTCACTCTCTTGGTCACACTTTAGACCTTGTGCTGACTTATGGCATTGAGTGTGAAAAAGTTACAGTACTGCCTCATAACCCTCTCCTTTCTGACCATTATTTCATAACTTTTAAGTTCTTTTTCACTGAGTACTTAAAATCTGAAAGAAAATTTCTTTATAGTTGGTGTCTATCGGACAATGCTGTTACAGCCTTTAAAGAATCCATCACACCTCTAATTTCTTCAGTATTTCAGAGAAACGCAGTGGAAGGCAACAAATTAATTTCATGCCCTAAACAGATTGATGCTGTTGTTCATAGTATTACATCCTCATTGCGTACAACATTAGACAACGTAGCCCCCATAAAAAGGAAAGTGATTACTCATACGAGGTTGGCCCCCTTGTTTAATTAAGAACTTCGTACCTTGAAGGGAAACACCAGGAAATTGGAGAAGAAATGGCGGTTTTCGCTTTTAGAGGAGTCCTATTTATCCTGGAAAAACAGAGGGCTTCTGTATAAAAAGACCCTGCGCCAAGCTAGATCTGCATATTTTACTTTACTAATAGAGGAGAATAAGAACAATCCTAGGTTTCTTTTAAAACTTACGAGACATGAAAACTCTGTTATATCACCCATTCCTCCAACTCTTAGCTGTAATGACTTTATGGAATTCTTTATTGATAAAATTGAATCTATTAAAACTAAAATTGATGGCATCCTACCAAACATAACTACTACCTCAGTTAGCAATGAGGTACTGAATGTGGCTCTGGAGCCTGATCTCTGTTTGAAGTGTTTTGTTGCAGTTGAGCCTTCTGAGCTTTCAAAAATATTTTCTTCATCTAAGCCTTCAACTTGTATGTTGGATCCAATCCCGACAAAATTCTTTAAAGAAGTATTTCCTATTATTATTACCCCCATTTTGGAAATGATTAATTTGTCATTAGTGAATGGTTATGTACCAGAGGCTCTTAAGGTAGCTGTAATAAAACCCCTACTTAAGAAACTTTCTCTTGATCAAGAAGACTTAATAAATTACAGACCCATATCTAATCATCCTTTTTTATCTAAAATCCTCGAAAAAAATTGTTGCTAATCAACTGAGAGAGCATTTGAGGAATAATAAGCTATTTGAAGAATTTCAGTGAGGTTTCAGAGCTCATTCTAGCACTGAGACAGCTCTCCTTAAAGTTACAAATGATATTTTCATGGTCTCAGACAATGGGCTAGCATCTCTTTTAGTTCTGTTAGATCTCAGTGGTGCTTTTGACACAGTCAATAACAATATCCTCATTGAAAGGCTCAAACACACTGTGGGGATCAAGGGAAAAGCCCTAGGCTGGTTTAAATCGTATTTGTCTGATAGATCCCAGTTTGTTCATCTAAATGACAAATCTTCTCTGCATTGTAAGGTTACTTGTGGAGTACCACAGGATTCTGTACTTGGTCCAATTCTATTTACTATATACATGCTCCCTATTGGTAAAATCATCAGACAGCATGTGGTTAATTCCCACTGTTATGCTGATTATACAGAACTGTATTTATCTATAAATCCTGATGAATCCAGTCAGTTTGGTAGATTACAGGCATGTCTAGATAACATAAAAATGTGGATGACTTTAAACTTTCTGCTCTTGAACTCTGAAAAGACAGAAGTTTTTATCTTTGGACCAGAACCTCTAAAAAAGAAATTACTTAGTCAGCCACTTGACCTGGATAGAATCAGGTTGGCATCAGGTGACAATGCGAAGAAACTTGGTGTTATTTTTGATCAGGAAATGTCTTTGAAGTAGCATATAAAACAGGTCTGTAAGATTTCCTTCTTTCACCTTAGGAATATAGCAAAAATTAGAAATATTCTCTCTAGGAGAGATGCTGAAAAGCTAGTCCATGCATTTGTTACTTCAAGGCTGGACTATTGTAACTCTTTATTAGCAGGAAGTTCACAAAATGCAATTAAAAGTCTACAGTTGGTCCAAAATGCTGCAGCAAGAGCTCTGATGAAACTGAGAGATCATATCTCCCAAATTTTAGCTTCCCTTCATTGGCTCCCTGTCAAACTTAGAATAGATTTTAAGATTCCTCTTTTGACATATAAAGCCCTCACTAATAAAGCTCCATTGTATATCAGAGATCTGATTACTCCTTATGTCCCAAACAGAGCACTTCGCTCTCAGACTGCAAGTTTACTG
The DNA here is from genome assembly GCA_032876305.1 of Orestias chungarensis. Classification (NCBI taxonomy): domain Eukaryota; kingdom Metazoa; phylum Chordata; class Actinopteri; order Cyprinodontiformes; family Cyprinodontidae; genus Orestias; species Orestias chungarensis. The sequence continues at coordinate 1,562,918 of JAVLVB010000890.1, read as the reverse complement.
GTGGTTCCTAGAATCTCTAAAAGCACAATGGGAGGCAGATCTTGTAGTTATCAGGCTCCTCTCCTGTGGAACCAGCTTCCAGCTTTAGTCCGTGAGGCAGACACCCTGTCTAGTTTCAAATCTAGGCTTAAAACCTTCCTGTTTGGTAAAGTTTATAGTTAGGAAGAGGTAGAGAAGGCAGCCTAATCCGGTTGGGGAGGAACTCAGTCTTGACAGACAGTTCTCCTTTGCTCTACCTTCTTCATGTCTCACTTTATAGGGTTAAGTTATTTAAGTTTTTCTATAGTTATGCTGCTATAGGCTTAGACTGCTGCAGGACAATCTGCTTTCTTCCTTTGTCCAATCTACTTAGTTACCGTTATTTCAACCTTGTTATCCTTTTGTTTTCTCTTAGTGTTCTTCTCTCCATAGTAACCACACCTGGACTGGCGTTCTGTTAGCAGAGACAGCTTCTTGGATGAGAACATGGGCTGAGATGCTTCCAGTGACACTCTACAACTGCTGCTATAAACTCTATTATTTCAGTATCCTGTACTTCTAATTTAGTTTTCTGTCTTTTCAAACCCCCACTCGGTCATGGCAGATGGCTGCTTGTACTGAGCCAGGTTCTGCTGGAGGTTTCTTCCTGTTAAAGGGGAGTTTTTCCTCTCCACTGTCGCTACATGCATGCTCAGTATGAGTGATTTCTGTAAAGTCATCGACAACACAAGCCATTGTTTTGGTCTGCTGATTCCAGAGGAGTGAATGCTGCAAATCAATGACTCGGTGCAATCTGTTGGGATTCCTTAGATTGGAAAAAATTTTCAAATTGATTTGTTATGATGTATTTTTGATTTCAATTGTTTTTCTGTGAAGTACCTTGAGACGACACCTGTTGTAAATTGGCGCTATATAAATAAACTGATTCTTCTTGATTCTTGATTTGTTTTACTAAATGTAACCATGTTTCAACGAAGGCAATGATCAAACCATACTCAATTGATAAATATTGTCAGGGAATGGGGTTGTGGGCTTGGTTTGTTTTCTGTCATCATTCTAGGTTATCCACCAGAGGCACGCTTTCAGGGTGACATTAGCTGCACCTCATCTCATCTCATCTCATCTCCTGGTAATCCAGGTCATCTCATCTCCTGGTAATCCAAGTCATCTCATCTCATCTCCTCCTTGTAATGCAAGTCATTTCATCTATTGGTGATCCAAGTCATCTCATCTCAGCTACTGGTAATCCAAGTCATCTCTTCTCATCTCCTGGTAACCCAAGTCATCTCATCTCATCTCCTTGTAATCTAAGTCATCTCATCTCATCTCATCTCCTGGTAATCCACATCATCTCATCTCCTGGTAATCCAAGTCATCTCATCTCATCTCATCTCCTGGTAATCCATGTCATCTCATCTCATCTCTTGGTTATCCAAGTAGTGAGTATCCTTCTGAGTCCTGTCCCTATTAATAGCTTTTGTGGGTTCAACACAGGTACTTCTATCAGAGATTTTCCCTGCAGCTTCTGTTACATCCAAGCCAAGTTTCAACCCTGATTCTAGTAAGACTCTTCCTTCTACCAAACTATACCACCAAGCTCTGTATGATCTATCTGCGCTAGCACTACCACAAAGTCAAGCCTTAACATATGAGTGATCCTGCCTAGCAAAAACCCCAGCTCACTTCTCCCTGGCAAACACAGCAACTATCTCAAGAAAGGTGACATCCTGCAATCATTTCAACAGTACAAAATCAGTACTGCAAGATTATTCAACAGTCACAAGCTTCAGTCCCCTTTACACGTAAACCTAAACTGTTGCTGCTTCAATTTATTTGTTCAAGAAGTGTTTTCTGGCATTGCGTGAGTTTTGGATATACATGAGGAACACCAAATTTAGTACAGGCCAGGGGCCCGCCAAAGCACTTAAGAGTTGTACCCATTTAACTCTGCAACACTATCATAACCTGTTAGGGCATAATGTTTAACATCTCTCTCACTCACCATGCATCTGAAAGAGTCTCTTGGTTTGCAATGTCTATAAACCATTCCCAAAAGCATGCCTAAAGGATGCACTAGAGGATGACTTTGTCCTGCTCCTTGCCTTATAGTCTGCCAAATGGCTCTTTCAATGTTAAAAGCATTTGTTAATTAAGACTAAAAGACAGTATTTGAGTTTATGTGATTAACACTTGTTGCACTTATTTTGCCCAAATCCATGCTAGCAGGTCCCAGACGTTATAAATAACTGCAAGTTCAAGAGTTATTCATCAAGACCTCAATGTCAAACAAGACTTTATGCAAATGACGTTCTAGGGACCTAAAAACTTTAAGAACATTTTCATTGAGTGGTGAATCACCATTTATCTTCCTGTGAGAAATGTATCATGATGACATACTTTTCAAAGTATTTAAGGTCTGAACTACCAAAACAAAAGTAACACCATCATTTGTGCTCTTTCGACCAACGTAGCTTTTTACAAGACAGTTAAGCTTGAATTAGCTAGCCTTAAAATGTTCCATTCATGCTTCTTGCAAATTATTGGCGACGCTATATTTCCTACCTTCATTGCTATTGTAAATATTTTACTGTGTCTGTCTAATGCAATTTGCATTTTTTAAGGTTAATAAAATTACATTTGCTGAAACTACTGTGACATTTTTTGAGATTTGGGTTTTCTTGAGGTATTACAGGCAAAATTTACTTAGTTTCATCACAACACAAGAAAACAAAATGACGAAAAACTATAAAAATATATAGACATTGCGCTTCCATTTGAATTCCACTTCGGTCTTGGCACTTTCATGGTAGCACTAGCTACAGCTTCTGGTGTACTTTGGAGTTATACACCCCTAGACAGTTAATTTATGCCAGTAACATATTTAAGGTTTACCATTTGAACAAAACTATTTCAAAAGTTTTGTAATATCCATTTAACTCTAAGTGCACTAAAATTTAACCAAAATCATACGGACCTGATGCATAACCAAACTCAGAAAATACGTTTTTGGTTTTGTGTCCTGTCTCTTCAGGTAACTGAAATGCTCAGGATATACCTTCTGGTTATCAAATGTGGAAATCTCTTGCATGGATTAGGTGCGTCTTTTTCCAAGCATGCCACATGTGATCATTATTTTCGGATCTACTCCTCCAATACATGAACCCTAGCTTTTCACAACAAATATTTGTTAATTCCCCAAGACAGGTTTCTGGAGTCTGTCAGATGTCTTTATGTCTTGTGATGGTACTTAATAATTTATCAGTGTTTTATTTCTTAAACCACATTAACCTCAAACATCTGACATGTATGCTGACAAAATCTTGGGAAAAAATATTTAATCTTACCACTGAGCATTCTGGCAGAAACATACTTAAATGCATAAAATAAAAATAAATGCATTTTTTTTATATATATTTTTGCCTCAGTTTGTATTTTAATTAATAAGAGGAAAACGATTAATCTTGTAAAAAAAAGGCACAATTCTAATAATGCAAATAAGTTTGCAGTTAAAAGAGAGTGGTTGCAGTCTGTCCATGGCTGATTATAAGGAACCAAGACAGGTGTCACTTGAAACAATGGGTAGGATTATAAAAGTAATTTATGTTAAAAACAAATCAGCATGCATGAAGGCAAAATATGTTCATTCTATCTAGTCAGCTTTGTCTTTGTGAAACAGAAGAACACAGGTATATCGACTAAATGAAATGTAAAGGAGAGAAACCTCAGTCATTTTGTATGAAGAGAAGAGAAATTGTGGGAGGGGGGTTCCAAAGAAACAAAATCAATCCAGCATATTTGAAAAACAATTTTGATGTCCATTGGATCTCCAAGACTCTAAGCAAGATTAAAGTGGAATGGGAAAAAAATTGACTGACATTTAGTTTAATGATTCATCATAACAATATTGTAAGCACAAATTGGAATAATACGTGTAAATCCAACTTCTAAGTAGTTTTTTGTTATTTTTAAAGGGTCCTTGATTAGTACTTAAAAAATGCCAATAAGGTGAAAAGGGAATTCAGATGTTTTTGTATTTTTATAATGACAAAGCCTAAGATACAATACAATATAGTTAGCATATAGTATAGTACATCAAAAGAAAATGACATACCTCTAAATCTTCATTTTTTTTATATGAATTTTATCATTTCAATATTTAATACTGCATTGATGCATTTCGTGGAAAATGAGAAAATATAATTACATGTAAAAGTTAAAATACAACTGTTACAAATAAACAAAAGAAAGAATAGAGACACCCTGTAAAAGCTAGCATTGACCCAATTTTGCAACCTCACTGAGATGCTTGTTGTAACCATCTACCAGTCCTTTCCTCTGGTCTAAAAAAAGTTTGTTCAACTTGGCACCTTTAGCTGTTAGACGCTTTAAGGGTTTCTTGCATGATTAGCACATCTCAAATCATCTTAATTAGGAGTTGGGGTTTAAGCAAAGGACAAAATGACTCGCAGAGGAATACTTTTATTGGATATTCTGTGATGGATTACTTTGCCCTGCTGCTGCATTAACACACCCTGACACTCCCATTTTTATGTTTTTATTTTTTCAATAAAATGCTGTATTAGCTTTATGCCAAACATGTGTTCCGCATCTGTTCAAAGATGAAAGAAGATTTGAGCTTTATCTACTGTCTCTCAATAATTATTTAGTGTGGTCTGCGAGCTTCTGTTTGAGTACTTTTAGTGAAAAATAAGCTGATTAATTCTCTTTGATTGTATAGATATGAACTTGTATATCAAAAGAACCAACATCCTATAGGTTATAGGATGCTTTCAAGGTTTGCGTATTTCTCCAGTGGTTTGAAATATCCAGTTGTGGACTGTTTCTGTACAGTCTAATTGCTAAATTGATTTCATGTTAATTAATTAATTAATTTTAAATCATACATTTACCCAAATCCTAACAACTATCTGAACCCGGGTTATTTAAAAATGTATGTTAAATAGTTTATTTACTCATTTTAACACTAGGATGTCGGCCTAAAATATTTTTTTACAAGTTATGCTTATACTTTAAGAGAGTTTAAGTTTTAATTTCAGATTCTCCTTATCTGCATTTTATTTTATTGCTGCAACCTAGAAAGCAAATCTTAGCTGACAAGCATATTTGAAAGTCTTCTTGGTCTTATTCTAAGCATGTTTAATTACTTGTCAAACAGATTTAAGGATAAGACTTAGACAAAACTAGATATTCTTCTAGTCAAACAAACCTGCTTTTCACCCTGTAAAAGCCCAAATTGAACATTCTTCTATCATCCTGTGTAGATATTTTGACATGGATAAAGTGTGTGCTGATATAAAACTTCAGAAATTAGAAGTCCATCTGCGCGTTTTCACATATTTTTGTATGGATTATTATGGAGTAACATCGGCAGTTTACTAGATTAATTTATTATCTTTTGTTGAAAGAGTCTTGGGTCCACTCCCTGTAGAGCACTACATGAATAACTGTCACTACAAAATATCTAAAAATTGTGATACACAGAAGCAACTCAGCAGGCCTTTTAATAATCTACATTGGTCATAATTCAGTTTGACAGATTGCCATAAATCAAACAGTTTATTGCCTGTTCATTACACATGTTGACGCTGCTTTCGTCATGTGCTTTATCTAATATGTTTGCAAAAGCCGACTTGGAACCCTAATAAACAACTGCAACATCTGTCACAAAATAAATAAATAAAATATTTGAGGAAAAATACCACAACAGTGTACAACAGCTGGAGAGAATGCATTTTTCCGCAAGTGGGAATCAGGACAGAGATCATTTCTTAATAGGTTGGTGATGTTTTTATTTCAGAATTATCTGAAAAAAAACACATATAAACCTATTTATTACTTGCTTTAAAATAAGCATTGTTAAATTTCTCAAACATTATAATAAAAAATAGAAATCTACTGTTTTAATGTTGGTGGGTAATTCAAATGGAAGACTACAGCATCTCTAAATCAATATTACTAGTTAGACCTTTCTTTAAAATCAATTAGGCTTACTTTAGATATGTCTACTCTGAAAGATTAACATTTAAAGTCAACTCATTGACTAAGTCCATTTACATTTTTGTTATTTGATACATTTAAAATATCTATCAGATGCTTTTAAATATGAATTTGGGGCGACTGCCGTAAAATATATGTTCCATCTGTTTCAGAAAAGTCAGCTACACATAAAAAACCTAGAAGCAGTTTATCAAGATAACGAGATGACAGGAGTTGCCCCAATTTATGATCAGAAATGTTCATTTTTAGCCATAAGGAGGCTGTTTTTTGAAAAATTCCATTAAGATGAATTTCAAATAATGTTTCCTTCAGAAATGATGCATATTTCACCTCAGTGGCTGAAAATAATTGAAAAGCATATTTATAATCAGCCCAGTCCTACTTGTTGTGCGTACCAAACAGGGAATGAAAAACTGTTTACACTAAATTTATTATACTTTTTTTTTGGAATCAAATGTTTTACATGATCAACATTTTTTTACTATCAGACAAAGTCAAACAGAGTTAACACAATAAATAGACTGTTGTAAATTATATTTTATTTATTAAAGGGGAAAAGTTCTCCAAATGAAACTGGCCTTGAGTAAAAGATTTAAGATAAATTGAAAAGTAAATTTTAAATCATGAGAAGATAACGTAAAAAGGTAGTATTTTTTTTTGTTGCCATTTGAGGTGGATTTGCGGTTGTGCTTTTGGACTTGAATTGATCATTTCCATTTTTCCTCTGTACTTCCAGTTCCTGAAGTATTAAAGCAGCAACAAATTTACTTAAGTATTTGACTGTAGGTAAAGAAAAGATTTTAAGCTAGATGTAATCGCACACACCATATAAAAAGTTCCACTTTTTCCAGAGGATATTTTTCCAAAGGTCTTGACAAATATCATTGTGTGTGGTGGTTTTGACAATGTTTTGTTTTAGAAAATGAAATCAGCATTTGAAAAAACATATTGTATCTAGTTCAAGTGTGAGAAAAACAAGATGAATCTACAAGAAGCAAGTACTTTGTCATATCAGTACACCACATATGATCATCAACGTACTATAAACCAGTTGAGAAAGTAAATTAAAATAAATCTTACACTCAGAAAGTCGCAAGATTTCTGAAAGAACTAATACTATGAATTTTAGTCTGCATGGAATGTATTGGGAAATATTGAAGCTATATAAGGTCAGACAAGCAGAATACAACAAGAGGTAAACATGTACCTAAAAATGCAGTGAACATAAAAAGGATTTCTACTTGCTAATGTCTGAAGATAATTGGCCTCAGCTGTCATTTGGCGTAGTACCAATAATGGTCATGGGGGTTGGAGGGTTCAAAGTCCGATACAAACAAATAGTCTAAAATGCTCAGAATCAATGCTCAGCTAACCTCCACAAGGTTTTCTCACTGGGTATATTTGTTTATAATTCAGTTGAACAATAGATGTTAACACTTTGTGTAAAAGTATCTCTAGCACTGGTACTGTTAAATCCCAAACCAAAACCAATGGAAATAGGGTATTATGATATAATACAATTTGTCCTCAGATGAAATCTGAATGATTGCAGGCAAAGTTTGGTTTAATTACTCCAAATGTAAAGATGTAGTAAGTGTACAAGATACTCAGCACAGCAAATTTTAACCATGCAAAGGAGTTTATCCATATCGTGTTGTGTGACCAGAAAGTTCCTCCACTGCCCCTTCAATTGCTGATCTATTCATTTACAAAAGCAGAGTTCAAACAACTAATTTCAAGCCAGACTGGGGGCCCTGAACCTGCCACTGCAGGGTCAGGATGTCTGCTCAAAGGTATTTCCCCTGGTGTGCTGTGGGAATGAGGCGTTTATGACTGGATAGGGTTTATTCTGCGGCTCCAGGGTAGGCTTATTTGGGCTGAACATAGTGAAGCATTCCTGGATCTTTAATGGTATTAGGGTTTGACAGGCTGAGAAGAGATTGTTATGTATCTAAAAAGGAAAAGGAGTTTGTAAGGTAAAAATCCTCAGAGTTTATATTCCAATGGAACAACAGTAAGATTTGGAGAAGTTTAAAGTTCCTTTTAGCACGAGAAAACAAATATTTTTCTTTGATGTAGAAAATATCATATACTTTGTTTCGGGGGGAAAAAAAACCTTAATTACATTAAAAAACAATGAGTTTTGTGATTTTTTTTAATTTATTTTTTTAGAATTCACATTATTAGTTGATGAAGAAAATAGTTTATTTCTCGAAATAAATAAATAAAAATATTTGTATAAAAGCATCCCAGTATAACTTAGTGTTGAAGCATATATTTTAAGAACTTTTCTACAAATGATTGCCTCTGTTAGTATTTTAATCGGAAATATGTAGATCATTTTGAGCCTAATATCTGCTTTTTCTTTATTTTTAGGAGAAAAAATTACCTACAATTGAATTAGACAATTGAGCTGAAGTACTTTGTTGTGCTTTTTGCTTGGAGTAATTTAGTATTTGCAATGTCATTATTAGATCTTCTGAAGTCATTATTAGTATGCATTTAACATTCTTTGTGAATTTATAATGTTTTATTTAAGTCTGTGGCCCCGACTAATGAATAAATGCTGCAAATAGTAGAAGAAGAAGCAACATCTACAGTTAAAATAATATGTTGTACACAGTTTTGCAAATGATGATTGTTAAAATGAATCAGAAAAGTGTTTGCTAGGCTATTAAACCAGGAAGTTAATTCCTTATTTTAAGACAGGACAAAGACAAAACTTAACTAATAACAAACTATATTCTAGTAGTTGAGTTTTTGAACAAAACAATTAATTTATCTTTAAGTCAGATCTATAAGAAAAAAAAAGAAGACATCTGGCTAAACAAATTAGTGGAATCTTCAGATGTATAAATACAGAGATCATAAATGTTTACACAAGTTACACATATGCATTATACAAACTATACACAGTTTATGAAAAAAAGAAAGATTGATTTTTTTGTAAAAATTATTGAGTTCAACTTTGACATATTTGGGAAGACATACAAAATTGGGTTGATCCCAGCAAAAGAAAGTGAGTTTTGATTTTTAAAGAATGCACTATAAACAAATCCACCGGCATGTTTTTTTTTGTTTTTTTTTATGCTCTTTTCACTCGTTTTTTTGTTTGTTTGTTTTTTTTCTTTTGGGGGGAGGGGGTCAAAAAACACCTAAATTGGTTGGAATCAACTTTTTTTTTTAATAGCTAGGATCATTTGGTTTGATGTATGAGAGCTTATGTGTTTTTGATTGGAAATGACACAAAAGCCAACCTACTGTAAAAAATGTTCTACACAAGTGTTACATTTTTATGGCATGTCTGAAGTTACAGGCTAAACTTCCATAAGGAAAAAAAGCGTATGGCCACATATCTGCTTGTGTGTTTGCCCATTCTCGCTGCCAAACCTGCACTGAGAGATTAAATCCATAAGAAGGATAAGGCTGTACTGTGATATCCGAACCCAATTTGTTTTTGTTAGATCTTTTGAGCCTTGTACCTTCTAAGGAGTGGATCTATGTGATTTGGACTTTTTGTTTAACACATCCCAAACTCGATTGGATTGAATTCTGGGGGATTTTAGAGGCCAAGTAAACACCTTAAATTTGTTGACTGTTCACGTTTAGCTAAAAAGACCAACCTCCATCAGGGAAAATTTCCACTGTGACTTGTCTGCAGCTATGCATTCAAATATCCAATAAATTGCATTGTGCTGTGTGCTCTGACACCTTCCTGTCAAAACCAGCAATAAATTCAACTATTTTAGATAAACTAGGTCGACTATTGCATCTGAACACACATGCCAGCCTTCACAATCTGAATCACATCAAAGTCCCTCTACTCTTTACATGTGAAACTTCTTTTTCTGCTTCAACCATATTAGGCTTGAGTACAAAAGTAGGATTTAAGTTAAATATGCTGCCAGGATGAAGATATGGTCAGTGATATATCTGCCTTATCTTTCATCGGTCATGTTATGTCTGACTGATATATTTAGCAATTACATCTATCTACTGCACTTTCCATTTGAACTAGCTTCTTGTCTTTGCATTTTTCGAAGTTAGAGAGTATTGCTTCACTCTAGGTTCATTCTTATAAGTAATATTCAGGTCTGAACTCTACGTTGTCAGCTCCACAACTTTGAAGTTTTGTTTTGGAGGAATTGTCATGTTTCCCAAGGCAAAGTCTTAATGCAGAAAAACAATGTACTGGATCTTAGTAAATGTGTAATTCAACCCCATTTAACAAAGCAGCTTGTGAACATATTCTATGACCAAGAGATTTATTAAGGATGCAAGGTTTTCTAAGTGTTTGCAGAAAAAAATAGAGAGCAGGAATTCGAGGCTTGAGGTTTTGTTCAAACATTAATCACGATGACCTGAAGAGATCAGTGGACTTTGGATAAACCTTGGACAAAAGGAACACAGAGGATTCTTGAGGATAAAATGAGTCAATAAGTCAATAAGACATTTATAGTACATTATCAATCTTATATATCAATCTTTGATGTGTTGCAAAGTATTGCTGTCCTGCAAGATCTACGTACTTTACTATAGTCTGTATCCAGTGTAGGCACAACACTGTATAACACACGAAGGCCTTACACTGTCAGTGTTGATCAGTGAACATATACACGAAACCATTCTTCTAGTGCAAAGATGTAAACTAAGCCTTACTTGCCTATTAAGAACCAGCTATACCCTCATCAGCCACAATATTAGGTAAATCAATAGGACAATAACATGGCAGCAACTGAATAAATGTAATTATGGTGTAAATTATTTGCTTAAATTCAAATTAAGCATTTGAATGGAGGAGAAAGACAATTTAAGCTAATTGGGCCATTTTTGGTGCCGGCCGTGGTGGTATGAGTATTCTAGGAAATGTGGATCCCACTAAAATGTTTATGAGAAAAATCTGAAACGTAAAACTATCAATGAATTGCAGTTTGGTAATGTGAGTGAATGATAGGGAGACTGGTTCAAGATGATAAAACAACAACCATAGCTGAATTTACCAAAATACATCCAAGAAATCCTATATTAAAATATACAACACCTTAAATCCTGCAGCAGACATGCTACAGCAGATAAAGACCCCATTGAAGCCATTGAAGCTAGCATTCATATAGTCTCAACAAGATCGACTATAAAAGCATTGTGCGGTCAGATAACTACTGATGTTCTTATCAAAGGTTCAGAGTACGGCTGGGTAGTGTGATGGTATGTTTTTTTTTTTCTGGCACAGTATGGGTGTCTCACTATCAGCTGTGCATTGTTTAAACAACACAGTCTATCTGAGTAACAGATCTTAAACACTTGTTACTTTACCATACCAAATGAGTTTACTGTACTCCATCAACCTCAACAGTTATCAGATTAAAACCCAACAGACCATCTTGTGATGTGCTGAGCAGAACATAATCCTTGATGGTCAAGTATGGCAATGACAATCTTGAGCGTAATAGAGCAAAATCTGCATGTTATGCTTTCAACATTATTTATCTTTGCAACAAAAATCTGAAAAAAAATTAAAATTTAAAAAAAATTATAAACTGCTGGGTTCCAGTGCTATTGTGCCCTAAAGCCCAACCTGTAATTCCCTTTTTCTATTTGCAAAACGTTGTTGAAGCTTTGTTTATTTTTACTAGGGTTTCTTCTGAAAATTATTGCTTTGTGGCTTTATTTATGAAACAGACTTCCCAATATAGTGTTACAAGCTTATATATTGGTTTAAATAATTGAAACTTAATAAGATGCAATAAACAACAACAACAACAATGACAACAGAAAAACACAGAGGGGGTCTGATTAAGCTTGACATAAGCAGTTTCATTGCCTATCGTATTGATATCATAGTGAAAGCAATCCCTTTGGTTCTCTCAAAAAGGGAACAAAAAGTGGGAATAGCCTCCAGGGGTCTGCATCAAATTTTCTAAATGACTCCTTGAAAACCGTTGGCCTGATGAAACTTGTTCCAGGAGTTTTGATGCCGAGGAATGTTGGCAGTGCGCAATTCCGATGTTCTTCCTTTTCACAGTTTGTACCTGGGAGGCAAGGAGCCAAACGGAGATTGAAGGGAAGAGGATGAAAAGGAGTGAAAAAAATCCATCTTGCACCTAGGAAGAACCGCAGAAGATGGATGCTTGTTGTGGTATCATCCGAGGCAGGGGACTCTGTGGAGACTCCTGGCCGGTCTAGTCTGATGTGGACTTTAAAGAGAAATTTTGACATAATTACTTTATTATTAAAGGAATATTCATTAAATTGGTCATGAATTAACCCATTGTTATGGAAAACAGATAAGAAAACAAGCCTATGGTTCTATGTGGGACAATGTTTACATACGGCATTGCTTAACCAAAGGCCTAAAGGCAGTCATCATCCCACTCTATTTAGGGGAAACACTCCTAAGCAGAGATAACAAGGCTGGTTGAGTTTACCCGACAGCAAAAAGGACAAGAGGAATTTTTTAATTTTTACTTTAAACCTTTGCCAAGAGCAGAAAGTGCTCTGGGTTTTAGGGCTAATGATATGCACAAGATGAGAACCCATAAGTGGCAAAGATAGTAATGCTCTATTCTGGCAAAATATCAGCATCATTTAAAGCATACATAAAAGAGATGACTCTGTGATCAATGCCAGATACTGCCAGTAATGTGGTATATTTTCAGGAAATTTAAATAGTCAACTTTAGGACCCCATTATAAATTACCATTACCTGTTGAACTCAGTGAATTAATGTTTGTAACAGACTTTTTATATTCTCAAATAGTAAAGAGCAGAAGTACGCTACAACAAAAAACACACTTCATATAAATAAAAATAAAAGTTTTGTTACTGACTAATGACGAGAATTTAAAAAATTGTTCTGAAAAAAAACAACAGGTGTAATGTGGCATCTTTTCCTTTTTGGGAAGATTTTTTGTAGACAGCTTTTTTTTTTCTAGAAAAACTGGAAAAAAAACTGACAAATTATCTTTTATTTATATGTGCAAAAATATATTTACTAAAATGTTATTGCAGTGGCTAATTCTATACTTCCGTATGACATCATAAGTAGCCCACTCAATAAAACCCCAGCCATAACCTTTCCAATTGGTCAAATTGGTCAAAAAACATTAAACATTCTAGTCCCATGTCTTCTACTATATGCAGTCCATGAACAATATTAGAACAAATCGGAATCGGCATACAAATTTGTTAAATAAAGCATCCCTACTATTTTTGCCTAGTGTTCTCTGTGTACTGTGTTTAACTATTACCTTGATAAAACGCACACATTTATTTATCATTTATCAAGCTTTAAACTGTTATGTTTGTGATGGTAGGACAGGAGAAATATTTTCTTTGCACGACTCCCAAAAAAAAAAAAAAATGTTAAGATGTAGAGATCTAATGATTTTTACACAGACAGGGTAATTCACAATTCTCAGTGTTTGCAACACTAATCTGGTATTTTTTTTTGTTTCACTTTTTTTTTTTTTTTTATCCCACTCACTGTTTGTGCTCACAAGGTAACTTGGAGTTCTACAGTTGAAAAATGGTTATCGGTAAATAATCTCTAAGCCAGCGTATTAATACTCAAGGAAGAAGCCAGTCATTGACTATAACCTAAACTTTCACAATGTAACTTTTAAAAATCCTTCAGTTACAAAATTTTTAAACATATATCAAGGAAAATAATAACTATGTTATCAGTTATCTACTAACTGAATATACTCAAATTCAATATATTTTAGTGTTAGTGATTTTAGTTTAATGTGTTTCACACATCTTTACCACCAACAGGAACATATAAAGAACCCAATCATATTTACTCGTAATTACCTTTATGTGTTAATATACGCATATGAAATTTCAGGTTATTACCAGCTGGAATCAGATTTACCTTGACAGACAAAAGTGATGACACTCAAGGTCTACATCTGTCACAGCACAGAGGCAGCGAGGCTTCCGAGGCCGGTCACCTTCAGCAGCTGGTTGAGCAGCAGCATCACGTCTTCTCCTCTTTGCTCCTCTGTAGTTGGACATACCATAAGGTACAGTGCGTCTAAGATAAGATGCAGACAGACACCTGGATTGAGTGGAAGTGAGGGACTGAATAGCCAAATTATGTCATTTGTTTTTTACAAACTATGGCATTTTTCCAATACATGTTCAGAACTACAATTTAAGAAAACTGGATGTGACACAAAAGGGTCATAATCTTTTTTTGACTAGTTTGTGGACTGGTAAAAACACTACCGAAAGTCAAAAAATAAAAAAAGCAAGAAGCAGGTGAAACAGAAACTGACATATGACTTCTATCAATCTACTTTACAACAGTAATTCAGAAAGTGCTTGACTTGTCTGTCCAAGCCAAATCCTCCGTCTGGATAGCAATTCTTATGCTGTCAGGCTGCCTTTTTTTCCTCCCTTTCGTCTCATCTGCTTTCAACCATCTGGGTTTCTTTTTTTTTTTTCAAAATAAACAGAGAAAAATTGCTAAAGGGTTTGACATTTATGGTCTTAAAGGACAAAGAAAAAACTTCAATCCGCTCTTGAGTATCACAGCGGGTGTTGTGTAAAAAGACTTTCATGTGAGGGTGCAGGAGGCTACATTTGTCATTGATGGATGAATAGCTTTCCCTCCTTGACTTGTCAGAATGTGTCAGACTGTTGGTGTCTTACTGAATACCTGCAGTTTAACAGACGTGCCGCCCGTTGTTTCCACTTTGCAGTGCTTGCCTTCTCCTTGAGTTTGCCTGCTAGTAACTGTATACCTGACTGTCCTCAGGCTAAACGACTGAAAAGTGTTCTGCCTTATCAGTATAAACTCGCAGCTGTGCATTAAAGTTAAACTTTAAAGCAAAAACAAGCAATTATGAAATGTATATCATGAGATGGCGAGGAGGGAATAGCTTTGAGGCAACATATCCTCCTTTGGGAGATTAAAGTCTACATACTATGGTGTTAGTTTTTATTCAACCCCCTTCTTTTTTGATACCGCTAAAAATCCATTGCAAATATTACATTTCAGATATTAGATAATTAATAATGAATACTGTGCTAATTTTATTTAAGTTAATTTTACAAGTAGCTCCAGATCCACAGATTAGGTACAAAATCTGTCAACAATACAAGTAATTGTGGCATGCATTTTATTTAAAGTGTGAAAGAAAAAATAGCTTATAGATATCTTCTTGCAGTTTTAGAAACAATGCAGACGATAAGAGTAAGCATGTCAGAGAAGATACTGCAGCCAGATTCAACTTTTGAATATTGTGTGGCAGAAAAACAAAACCACCATATTTTCACACATCACCTGTATACCCTGATGCTGAATACTATCATGTTTTTTTGAGGATACTTTTTTGGGAAGTGTTGTTTACGCATGCTTCCTATCCATTGTGGTTGAGTTTCATAGATCGTGCTAAGGAATTTCAATTTCCTGAGGTGCAAAAATGTTGAAGGTTGGTTGATCTAAAAAGGTACCTGTGTAAAATTTGGATTTATGGGGGATGAAAGAAAATTCTTTTACTTTTATTAGGAAAAAAACATGTAAGCTTTTTCTTTCACCACACAACTATGAAACACTCTAGGATGGTTGGTGTCATCTATATTACTTCTGTGACAGAAAAAATGTATTCATTTATATAAGTATCTAAAGAAAGATCAACATACTCATCCTAATTTAGTTACGTCTACTTAAAGATTTCCTTAATACATAAAAAACATGTTTTCCCCTTTTCATTTTGAATTTGTTGTGTTCTATAGCTTCATTTGGCATGTGAAGTATGTCAGTTTGTCCTGACATGCTTTGAAGTAATAAATTGAGTTGTTTATTTGAAACAGCCTGTGGCAATCCTGGCACCAGAAGACAGGAAGAAAAAAAAAAGAAAAATGGATGGTTTCTTGACTTCTTGCATGGGATGTGGTATGAAGGTGTCAGTAATGACACAAGGGCTTGTTAGAATTTATATTTTAACGCATTGATTCTAATCTGTGGTCTGCTTGCCTTTATGCTGAAGGCACTTTTTTGTCATTTTGACATGGAGGGGAAAAAAACACCCTGCAGGAAGTTAAACTTGAGATATTTATGCTTTCCTATAATCTAATATGCATGCAACACTCCCACCAATTTAAACACTTCTGCTGTTAATTGTGATTGAAATGAGTCATTTTCTGGTTACAATGTAAAAATGGCAGCCACTAAAAAACATAATAAAGTTATTACAGTGCTATGCTCAATCTTTGTTGCTTGATCACAAACAATGCTAAATTACATGTGCATCTAAGTAGGAAAGGTCAGCAGTGGCTACAATCCTATAAATAAATATACTTTAATCGTAACGATTCCATTCTTCTTCTTGCTGTGTATTTTGTGTCATTGTCCTGCATGAAGGGGATTCTACACAGTGTTTTTTAAATCCTACTTGACCTCTAAATTTTAGAGTGTAAAAGAATATTTTTGAAGTCTGCCCTGTATTTAGCTCCTTACATCTTCCTGTTGACTAAGACCAGGTTTCCTTGTCTATGCTTAAGAAAAAACAAATTCCAACAGCATAGTGCTACCCTCCTCTTTACAATTGTGCATTTTGTAATTTATCTATCACAAATTATCATCATTACCAAACAAGCATTTTTCTAGTCCTTCACACTAAGATATCCTTTGGTAGCTACACATTTCTGTGCTTTTACTACATGCCTACCCTTTTTTAGCTTATCATTTTATACTCCCTTATGTTTGTGTCTTCCTAAAAGTACTTTCTGATGCCTGTTGATCATTAAAAGTGTGTTCTAAATGAAGATTTAATGACTTAATAATAAAAATACCATTGAAAAACATGAACCTTTGTTAAAGCTTGTTTATCCAGTATTAAAGACCTGTTTTAATACAGTAAGCCATGGAATATATTGGCCTTGTTCCCATTTAAATGGCTTTAGTTAATGATCATGTTAACTTTTATGCACTTTCCTTTTGGTCCAAAACTTCACTGTTTGTGTTTATTGCAGAGTTGGAATTTAAAGTAAAGCTTTTTTTACCCTCTTAACATTAAAGTTGTTAAAACAAAATGTTTTTACATTATAAATCATAATAAACAATTAATTTAAGGTCAAACAAGTGATTAGATACAAAATGAACTTCAAATTTGAAGCCAGGAATCAGTCTTAACAAAAAAGTGCTTCTCTTGTTGAGATACTGTATATAAACCCATCCCATTCAGCTTTCATACTATAAAAATTATTGTTTTATTGTGTTTCTGTCTCTCCGATCATAAATCAGTCAGGCATTAATTTTCATAAAATTTAGTTATTACAATAAAAGCAAAACCCCAATAAAACCATTAGACCTAAATGAAATACTGAGCACATAGTAATACGTTGGGGCTTCTGGCGCAGGCTCCACCAGACAACCCCAGAAAAAAAACTAGGGGAAGACGAGCAGTCTCTCTTAGGCTTTTTATCACTTGAACCAAAACTGTGGTGCCTTGGGGGAATATGACAAGGTGTAACTTGACAATAGGATCTTCCCTTAAAATAAATTAATCCTCTCACTTAGTTGCATATACCTACCAAAGGCCAGTCAACAGGTTCATTGCTTCACTCCAACCTTGCTGACATGTGGGTGGACCTTCCATTAGGATGCATGCACAATCTATACTGCCCTTTCAGTAGAGTTATAGAATATCCTGCACATTCACAAACGTATTCATGCACCTTGAAAGTTTATTTTATTTTTATTTATTTTTTACAACAACAGGATTTCATGTGACAGATCAACACAACTAATAGTTTATAATTGTGAGAGAGATCCCTTTGTTTCTATAAAATCTGTTGTGTGCATATATAATTATCTTATATGCCCGAATAACATCAGTTGCACAACAACTGCCTTCAAAAGTCACCTAACCAGTAAATTTTGTCTGTCTTTGAGTAATTAAAGATTACGGAACAATCATCAAGACCAACGGACACATCAAGTGTGTCAGGGAGAAACTCTTGCAGACATTAAATGCATGCAAATTTTTCAACACCTGAATGGAAGATTCCGTAGTCTAGGAAAAAAAAAGTCCACCTAAACTTACAGGCTTGACACTGACAGCAATAGTCAAAGCAGCATCAGAGAGGCCCATGGTAACATCAGAAGCTAAATCTTTCAACAGAACAACTATTAGCTTTACACTCCCAAAACCTTTCTATTTAGTGCTAAGAAGTAACCCATGTTCAAACAAATTTCCAGTTGGAGTTTACTAAAAGTCCTGCCTGTAGAGGACACAACAACAATTTAGAAGATGTAGATAGGGACGTACAAAACCAAAACTCAATTTTTTTGTTCAACATATTAAGCACTGTATAGCAAAAAAAATTCAAACTGCACATGATCCTGAACAAATCAGTCTAAATGTGAAACACAGTGGTGGGTGAATCATGCAGTGGGGATGCTTTTGGTTAGCAGGGACACAAAAGCTGGTAAGAGTATAAAAACACAGATGGAGCTAGACGAAAGACAATTCTCTCTCAAAAAAAAAAAAAAAAGTCTGCAAAACGGCGACGCCAATATAGCGGCTTGGCAGTAGAATGTGTTTCTGCAAGGTTTTGACACTGCGGAATAAATGCAAATGCATGCCTCACTCTTCAGACTTCTAAAAATAATATTCATTAAAACCACGCATAGTTTAGTCTCCACAACTGTTCCACATTGTTTTGGTCATCCAACCCCAAATGAGTGTACGATGAACTGTAACAGATATAATGTGAAAGAATTCTTTGTTTTGTCTTACTCAGGAGTATTAATCCAGATGATATCCAGGTGGCAGTAGTAGACGCACTCTTTGTCTGTGTAGGAATAACAGGTGCAGCGCTTTTGTCTGGACCTGGAGGTTTCTGGTGGCTCTGAAGCCTCGGGTACCCTGGACCCCAAAACCCTGGACCCCGGGACACTTCTGGGGTGGCTCACAGTTTTAACATGGCACATCAAAACGCCTGTGTCAAAAAAAAATGAGGTGAACAATTAGCACAGAACTATTTCAAACAATTACAAATTAACACATTTTTTTTAAATGAAAAATAAATGTATATGTTATCAAACTTACCTTGCAAAGCAATAAGGGCCAGTATTCTGAAAAGCATGACGCCTGTGTGGAAACACAGCATTTTAAAGCCGCCTCGGAGACTGAATCATGTTCAAATGAGAATTCCGATCCATTAACTTTGTCGATCCTTGCAGAGCTCACATGGTCCGCCTCAGCTTCCCCTTCTCTACAGCGATGGCACAAATCCAACCCGCATTAAATGGCAATTAATATTGAATTGTAAAGTTGCCTATACGTCGCACTAAAAGATCGAAGCGATCATCAACGATGTCACCTCTTGTAAAATGCCTAAATCAAAGGTGTGGGGATGTGAAGAAGCAGAAAGCCACGCCCACCACCTCACTAATCACCCCAAAGGCAACCAGAGACTGCAAAACTCACCACAGGATATAATCAGGAATAATCATATTAATTTCTTTCTGCTTTGTCATTAATTTAAAAAAAAAAGTTTGAAAACCTTCTAATCAGCAGCAAGTAAAAGCTCAGTTTTGCATATTTAGAGTTTCTTGCAAGAAAAAATAATAATATGTCAATAAATAGGCTGCAGAGGCAAATATTTTATTTCTGAAGCTCGTTTAATAAAATTGATCGAGTAATTGAGTAATTGCATATTTAGACATTTACAATTAAACTTTTTATATTGCAATGTAGTTATGTTAAATATTTAATGTTGTATGTTTAAAAAAATATAATGTTGTTGAAATCGTTTGCCATTTAATCGCTTTCCTGGTAAACTAGTTTTGCTGATGATGATTGATTTGTTAAAGCAACACTAAGTAACTTTTCAACTTTCATAAAAAAATTTCATAACTATTGAGATTATACATCAACTTGCAGCTTATTGAATGACACCTCTGTCGTGGCTCGAGGGGGTCCATATGGCTTAACCAGCACTAAGCAACTTTGAGGAGGGTGGCAGGAACCCTGCCACACAAAACAACTACAAATGTGCTGACTGCTTTATGGCATACATCACTCTCTACATTATTTTTAACATCCATCCATCCATCCATCCATTTTCTATATACCCTTGTCCCTATTGGGGTTGGGTGGTTCTGCTGGCGCCTATCTCCAGCTTACAACGGGCGAGAGGCAGGGGTACACCCTGGACAGGTCGCCAGTCCATCGCAGGGCAACACAGAGAGATATAGGACAAACAAGCATACATACATACATACATACACTCACACCTAAGGACAATTTAGAGTGCACAATCAGCCTAACAGTCATGTTTTTGGACTGTGGGAGGAAGCCGGAGTACCCGGAGATAACCCACGCATGCACAGGGAGAACATGCAAACAAAAGAGAAAGACCCAAGACGGAATAGAACCCCTTCTTGCTGCATGGCAACAGTGCTACCCACTGCGCCACTGTGCAGCCCTATTTTTAACATCGTCATATGTAATTGTTTCAGCACAATTAGATTCATTGCCTCACCACAATTCATCCTTCACACAGCCACTAGAAACAGAAATTTACTTCAATCCAACTGCAAGCGACAGGGAGGTCAGGATTTACCGACGCTATACGCTGATCCTCATGTGAAATGCAGTCATCCTTAAGGCAAAACACTACCACTTTTGTCTACACTGGCGGCCAAAACTGAAGCCTCTTTAGTTTTGCTTCAAGGCAGTAAAACAAAACCAAGGCTACACATTTTTACAACATGCTTTTGGGGCTTTTTAAGAAATAATATTTGATATATCTTTTTTAAATAACATTTAATAAATGTTGCATGCTTTGAAGATCTCAAGATCTGTAAATTCCGAGATTCATTTTGGTAAATATTGAAGCTACTGGAGGTGTGCATATGTAGCGGATGTTGTTAGATCTTTGAGGTTTCTTAGACATCACACTAACTGCTTGTAATAGTTTTTCGTGTGTAACAACTTTGATGAAGTGCTGATAAAACTGCCTGGGTGCTAATCCTGAATACGCAGCCGAGGCAGCCAGTGTTTTGTCAATTTATGCAGAGATCCAAAGGAGGGAAGCACCCATCCTGGGTTATTTGCATCCCCACCAAACAAAGCTGTGTGGGGAGGTGAATATCAGCCATAGATGTTTTAGCAGTTACACAAGAGCATCGTTTTTATGTTTGATGTAGATGGTGGAAGTAGCAAAGAGTCTGACTGCTGGAGCAAAGATCAGGTGACTGCTGGGTGGGGGGTAGCACCTAATTATGCTTAAATCAATGTTATTAAAGCAAACTTCCCTCGCTGAGCCTGCGAGTCCAATTTCACTTTAGTAGCTTGGCCCCTTTCAGTTGTTTATTACTCTCAGAAATCGTGCTCCCAGACAGCCTGAAACAAATAACAAAGAGGACACCTACTGAGCTATTGGGATTTTCTCTAATAACTATGTCTGAAGGTACCGTCTCAGTTGTCGAAATGATTACCTATAAATCATACAATAGACGTGAAACTATGGGAAAAGATTGAAATACATATGCAGAACATTGACATGTGCAAAGGACTTAGCTCATGTAAAGAATCAAGTTTTTATTGTTTAACAATCAAGCCTCTGAAGCTATTTACCTGCATACTGTTAGATACATTAACTGAAGAACATCCACTAAAGCCAAATCTGTCTGACGGCAGACTGCCCTCTGGTCCCCTCCCAAATTCCCTAAGGCTACGGTCTTGTGCCATGCCCAAGTCCTCTGGCACAATCCCCAAGCTGGGAAACAGAGAGAATTCCAGATAAATTAAGAACATATTCTGTTTTCTTTCTCCTCAACAGAGTTGTGGAGACAGAGCGCTGTCAGAAAAAGTTCATTGTACGTGGTTTGGTGGTTATAGGATGTGTGCATGCTGTGAAAAACCTTGTGCATTCTGATCTATTCAATCTGCTTATGCGCTGCGGGCTCATTTTTAGTTAAGCACAATAGTAGTGGCCAGTCAGAAATAAATTAAAGGAGAACAAAATCTCTCCGGTTAACTTTTTTTTTTGTATTGCTAATTAAGCAATAAAATAACAGTGAGGTTAGTAAATTCGATCTTATTAAACAGCTTTCCTTTCTCCCGTTGTGCAACACATATAAGCCTTTAAATTGTTTGCCTTTTGAGACTTAGCTTTGTATGGCATAAAATCTTTGACCTTTACAGGTTATTCATGTAGTCAAACATTATATGATATTTTTTTAGGTTTTTATTTTTTCCACAAGACTGACTGAACAGGTACAGTTCATAACGTATGCCTTCTAACACGGCACACCACAGTCGATTCATTGTTGGTTATGTCCTTCCTTTCAGAAAAAAATCTTCATAACAAACTTGAGCAGGAACAAGTACACATGAAGGAATGCATTAAATTTCAGAGGTATTTCAGATCCCACTCTGACCTGTTATTCTGGGCTTTCTCGTGTTTTATTAGAAAACATATTTGTGTGCAGCACATGGGGATTTGCACTTTCATAACCAAGACTGTGTTGTGTTGTTATTAGGTAATCCTGAACTGATTTTATTTTGCTCGGCCCCTCTGACTGGTATATCCAGTTGAAACCAACCTGTTAGGTTGGTTGGTGACTGTAAACTGAAATAGGTTTTAAATAATGGCCTGAATGCTCATCGGTGTCAACCCAATAAGAGAGACCTCTTATCACAATGAGAGTTGTAACGGTTGTCATTCGATAAGAGGGGTTTTAATAGAAATTCATGTCGCTTGAAGATTTTTATGTTATGTAATTTTAAGACCCCAATTTTTACTAGTTTAGTTTATTTGTATTTGAACTATTGCACCTACACGTAACATCAAACAATTGTGAAAGGAAAGGTGGGGTGGATATCAAAAATGCATTTATGATTGGACTGAAATATTTTGTTTTATGTGAACTGTCTCGAGACGACATGTGCTATTAATTGCATGCATATAAATACACTGAACTGAATTGTAAAATGTTTTGAAAGACTTTGTAGAACTATCCTTTTGCTCCAGTTACAGCTGTAGGTATTTCTGTTACATCTCAAATCTCAAAGCCTGTTAACAAAAACGGGCTAACTACCACATATTATGCAAAAGGTATCTGTAAATAAAAGTTTTTTTTCCAAGTATGATAAGTCGTTTGGATCAGTTGTCCCTGAAAAAGTCCCCACAGCATGATGCTACCTCCACCTGATTTCCTAGTTCAAAACATTTCAGAGGGATGTGCAATGCTATATTTTAAAACATAGGTAAAGTTTTGCACATACGCGGAAAAAAAAACAATCTTTAGCCCTGGTTTAATCTGACCAATGCTCATTCTTTCACATGATTCCTGTGTTACCCATGGCGTTTCTTTAAGACCAAGGTTTCGTTTTAACACACTTCAAATAAGGCCATATATTTTCTATCACTTGTATGTACCTTAAGCATCTTCAAAACATTATCCCTGACCTGCCTGCTTTGTTCCTAGGTCTGTTTGATGCTGGTTTTTTTGCCATGTTCTCTAACAATAGCTCCGAGATTCCTTCTGAAGGCAGTTGGCTGCACTAGATTTAATTTAGGAATATTTTGTGTTATACATACCTTTTATAAACTTTTATTAAACTTTTAAGGGTAAGAAAAAATAAACAATGCATCACTCCATTCAACAACTTTAATAACTTTATCTGAGAAAACCCAGATAATATTTTGCCTCAAACATTATTTATGTGGATTGGAAATTCCCAGTATACCAATCTGCATTAATTTTTCTGTTATTAAGCTATGTCTTGAATTGTTCAAACTGTTCTTTAATAGTTTCCAGCTACAGACCTTTAGATTTGAAAACAACCATGAATGCAATAAGGTTGCAGTTTTTACTCGTCAAGCAAAGGAGTATCTTTCTAAGCAAAACAGCTAGGCACTGAAGTCAGCAACATACCTCTAAAACGGATTGCAGCTTATATCCTAAATCCCACAAGGTTCCTACTTTGTGGTTTAGTTGCTGAGGAGCATACAGTTCACCAGGATGGATGACTTTCACCTTCTGGAAAATGTATGACTTGCGGAATACCTCACAGTAATTGGTAAAGATTTATGCAACACCCCAACAGTGATGAAGCCAGCATTGTCAGACCGAGGCGAACATAAAATCTGTGTAAATGAAATTTCATATTGGATATGACAATTTAAATTGGACAATAAAGCTGGAATTCCATTTGATTTCCTCAGAAAATGCAGGCTGAAAGAGACAACCCCATTGTGGGTTGGTCCTCAAAAACAATGTTTATTCCAAGATACCGGTGAAGATAAAGTTGACATTTTTTTCATGTTGCATAAGAACAAGTGGTCAGCCAAAATTATAGGTTTAACATGAACAGCTGCTACAAGGGACAGATAGAGTTCTCATGAGAAAGGGATGTAAAAACCTTTTCCACAAAAACAAGCAGAGGTAATCTGTCTCTATATGGAATATTATTGGGATGTTGATCTCTGTGAGGCACTTTATTGTTCAACTGACCGATATGCCTGAGAACCAAGGTTTTCTATTTCCAACTCGACAAGTAATGTACTGTAACTCCAATAAAAAGCTAAACATGAAAATGAGAAAGACATTGCTTCTGTGGTCATATAAACGGAAACTCAAGTTTGATCTTGAAGGAAAATGGAATATAGAACAGAGTAAACTATTTATATGAAGACATTATGTTCAAGATATTTGTGTGGTTGGAAGAAAAGGTGAACCAGCAGAATTACGCAAACATCAAAAAATGGTTTAACTCAGACAGACAGACAGACAGACAGATAGATAGGATAAGAAAGGCTGGGTCTGTTCTGGACCCGATTTTTTTGATTATAAGCTTTCCACAGTCAAGTTTTATTTATTTATAAAGCTTTGTTTGTCCCTGTTTGTGGTTTAAAATATTCTATTTTCTTTAGCCATATCCTCTTTTTTATCTTCACTACCTCTAATGTTCATGAAATTACATGGAAAAAAGCCCCTTTATTGTAAATAATTTATCTGCACAGTGAGAAAGTTATGAAACCAAGTTTTGGCACAGAGGTCTGCATGGTGTAGCTTTACAGTTGGGGCACGGTAGTACTGTATCTGACCACCCACATTCAAATTTAACTGAAAGTAATCTTTATTATGGGCTCCTCTGATATTTTCATTGGTTTATAATATGGCAGGTTATTAATTGATACTGTGTGGGTGAGATTGAAGTTCTACATATTGTTTATATTTTTACAAGAATCTAAGACAGACATCAGATGTTTTTACATTACTGACTGCAAAGTGTTGAACACAATAATCAGCAGTATTTATGACCTGAACAGACGAAGTAACTCTAAGTCAGAGTAAATAATACACCGAAAACCACCTTTTTATGATCAGAAAAACAAAAACAAATGATCAACATAACCACAACCATGTGTGATATACAGAGAGAAAACTGGCCGGCCTTAGTCACCAATTGAATCCTTTGGTCTTTGTAGGTAGTAAGAGATTGGATGTGAAGAAAATGATGTTTTGTTGAAAAGCAGAGCATGATTTTGATCTTTTAACATGACTAAAAAAATCTAAGTGTAAAGTAGACTACTTATAATGGGACAGTTTGCTTTTATAATATTCTTTCTTCGTAAACTGCTCCATTTATTGGATTGTATTTTAGTCCTCCATAAAAACTGCCACTGTCTGTGTAATACAATATTTTTCAACGCAACATTCTATTGCCGATGTTGATTGTTAATGTTAAAAAATAAACTTGAGAAAAAGCAGCAAAATGGACCCTAATTATCACTTATCTTAGACTTTAGCGCTCTCCTGTGGTTATTTAAAGTGATTAATAGGGAAAGTAGAAACTTTAAGAAAAACATTCCTTTGTCCTTATTTGGATATGAAATCTATTTCATTTCACATTAACAGGTATATAAACATCAAACTATTAAATTAGAGCCATTACATTGTTTTTATTGTTTTATTATATTCTAATATAATCTTTTTTGTGCGTGAAAATTCAGAGCTACTTCCGTGCCAAACAATAATTTATTAAAAAATAAAAAAATAAATAAATTTAAAAAAGCCGAATGATACTTCTAAAAAAACCATTTCAGAAAACTACAGCAAACTCTTTGGGACAATCTTCCCGGTACGGTTAGTTTGGTGGTTGCCATGGCAACTGTTTCAACGCTCTCCTGGACGTCCTCGCTGGGAGTTTGGCTTTATAAGTTATTATTATCGTAATGAAGCTCCAAAGCTGGTGGTGAGCGGCTCCATGTCCAGGTACAAGGTAAACAAGAAGCTGGAGTTAAAGTTAAACAAAATATATACATTACTAAGGACTGTTGTAAAAATTATATTACAATTCAATAACTTGGTAACAAATTACAAATTCAGGAGTATCAAAATGGTCAGCTGTTATAAAACAACGTTAACAACAACGCTACAGCAAACAAGAAGTCTCACCTTTGAAATAAGCTGTAGGTGTATTCTTCACTCAGTTAACCCAGAAGATTTAACCTAAAAATAATGGATATTACAATAGTAATATTATTCAAGTAAAAGTAAAAAGTACAATAAATGTATGTATTTCAAAATAAGAATATTGTGTGAGAAAATAAAACCATTTATACTCGCTTTAATCGTTTGTCATTTGTAATGTTAAAAAGTTATTTTATAGTAGAGCAAGGATGTTCATCAGTGAGCCTCATATTCTCTGTTTGAATGTTGTATTTCAGGGGATGCAAAAAATAGGACTTTACAAGCATTAAATAGCCCTGGAGTAATTATTTTGTAAAAAGGGCAAAAAGGGTAACTGAAGTTCAATTTATAATGGGTGTTCAAAAGAAAACTTATCTTGTAAACTACTGGGGGGGGGCAACACCATTTCCTTGAATTTTATTTATAAGTTAAAGGTTTTGCTGACCTTACAAAGGAAAAATGAACACGTGACATCTATGAAAAACATACATATGTTCACCTACAACAGAAGAAAACAGCTTTAATCAAAATTTCCTTTTCTTCCCTACTTTTGCAGACATCTAGAAACAAAGCCTCAAATGACACTGGTAAAAGCGAGGAACGGTGGGTGATTTCCCAAAACGTGTTTAGTTAAAAAATGAGCCGCCAGAAGCTGTGACGGTGTTGCTTCCTCTCCACAGGGACGGAAGAAGTTGTGTGCGTTATAAATGTGGCTTACTCAACACCATTCAAGATGTACTGCGACAAAGACCAAACTGGGTTGAAGTTAAAGAGTGAGTTCAAGGAAATAATGGAAAAGAAAAATACTTTGCAGTAATGTGGGCCAATGTCATGAAGCAAAAACACCTCAGCATTTTCCTTTTATTCAATGCACTACTTTGATATGTTCACCACTATTTTCAGTGATTCAGAGTGGGACTTCAACTGGTGTGATGTGGGTTGGCTTAGGGAGAATTTCGACCACATATACATGGAGGAACATGTCAGAATCAATCACTTTCGCAACCATTACGAGGTGAGGAATCATCTTTTCTGACAGGTTGTGGTGATTTACTCGCGTTGTTTGTGTCAGCAATTACATGCATCATGTTTTTGTACTATTAACACAGCTCACCCGCAAAAATCTTATGGTTAAAAACCTGAAAAGGTACCAGAAGAATCTTGAAAAGGACGTTGGCCGCGTGGAAGCCTCTAAATGTGACTTTTTTCCCAGCACCTTTGCTCTGCCCTGCGAGTATCATCTGTTTGTGGAAGAGTTCAATCGGAGTCCTGGCAGCGTCTGGATCATGAAACCGGTGACAAAAAATAGACCACAGGCGTGACTCGCTTCAAAAACATAAAAAAAAAAAAAAAGAAGTAACAAGTCATGTTATCGATTTGGAAAACCAAGGAAACACAAATCAATTTATGTTAAAAACTGTCTTGTGCCTTTTAGGTAGCGAAGTCTCAAGGGAAAGGGATTTTCCTGTTCAGAAAACTGAAAGACATTATAGACTGGAAGAAGGTGACATATATTCCTTTCATACAATATAAACAGCATTTCCAGTGCATATCGTAGTATTTACACTAATATTTATGTGTTTTTACAGGAAAGTTCCCACTCAGAGGAGCAGAAAGATGCAGCACATGTGGAAAACTACGTGGTTCAGAGATATATTGAGAACCCTTACTTGATTAATGGTAATCAACTAAAATATAAATTCAAAAATAATTTAGTGTAACAAATCTCATAATCATATGTTTAAATATGTTGTAAAGCCTGACTTTCCATGTTTTTTTTTTTTTGTTAATACAGGAAGAAAATTTGACTTGAGGGTGTATGTCCTGGTCACTTCAGTATGTAGCAACCATTTTTCTATTGTTTTCATTTAAAATATCGAGCTTGCTGCATGCCACAGTCACTATATCCACACATTGTACATTTTGTTTGTTTTCCAGTATGTTCCTTTAAAAGCATGGTTATACAGAGATGGTTTTGCCCGATTTTCAAACACTCGCTTTTCCCTCAACAGCATTGATGATAAGTGTATCCTTTTTTCCTACCAGTGAAGGTATGAAAAATAATCCACGGCAGAAGCACAGGTTATGCATAGCTTAGACGAATCCCCATTTGTCAGGCTTCTGTGCTTTGAGTTGTCCTTAGTGTTGCTTTTCAGACATGCACCTCACCAATGTGTCTATTCAAAAAACTGCTCCCAACTATGATCCTGAAAAGGTGTGTATCCCAAAAAAAAAAAAAGGTGTGGAAAATAATACAATTCCTTTTCAAAAGTTGTAATTTAGGTACGGTGAAGCTAGGGAACGCTTATTATAGAAAAAAAGGCATCTAAAAAAAAAGGTCTCTAAATTGTTAGAAACCTTGAAGAAAACCTATTAGACTCTGCAAGAAACTCGAGCAGGTTATTGGCCGTAATGATGCAATAGTTCAAATCTATATTTGTCTGTGGTACATGTACTAATATTCGTATTTGGGCTGCTTGGTACTCACAAGGAAAACTACTCATGACATGCTACTTGGTGTTCTCCGTATGTCACTCTTCTAATGCTAATAGGGTTGCAAATGGCAAATGCAACAGCTCCGAAGATACCTGACCGCCAAGCATGGTAGAGAGGTGATACAAACCCTTTTTAAAGAGATGGATAACATCTTCATTCGAAGCCTGCAGAGTGTCCAAAAAGTCATCATTAACGACAAGCATTGTTTTGAGCTGTATGGTTATGACATACTGCTGGACCAGAACCTAAAACCGTAAGTTTTGTCAATCCTTCTGTTCTTATGACAGTAAAACTAGCCAACATGTTATGTACTTGTTTAAAAAGAAGAACAGCCTTTCCTGTTATGAATTAATTTTAAGTGAATGAGTACAAAAAACTGTTTCAGAGGCATATAAATGTTGTCTGAATGCCAACTCCTATCTACTCACAGGTGGTTAATTGAGGTGAATGCATCTCCATCACACACACCTAGCAGTCAGGAGGATTATGAGATGAAGTGCAGGCTGCTAGAGGACACTTTGAATGTTGTCGATATGGAGGGAAGGTATAAGGCAATGTTATCACTATAATTACATTTTGACACGGGGAAGAAAAACAAGATGCGGGTGCTTCCTGTTTTATGCATTCAGTGCAGACTTTAAAAATAATAGCTTTCACTATCTTGCAAGCATGTAATATTGAATAATTGTTAGCTACAAATATGCTACAGAGGTAAAGATGGACTAGCATGTAATCAGACTTCAAAATAAAATTCTGTCCAGGGGATGATAAGCACTCTAATTGATTGTTTTCTCTCATTAGGCTGACTGGCAAGGAGAAAAGAGTGGGAGGCTATGATCTCATGTGGAACAATGGGCCTGTCTGTAGAGAGGATGGTGGCCTACAAACATTTGGCAGTTCATGTGTCACTGCCAATACATACTTGGGTAACTTAGCTGGGAGCTTAATGCAATCTTAATAAGGGAAAACGATGCCTCATTTTTAGGTTTTTAACAACCAATACAATAATCCATTATTGCTGTTCTGTTTAAAAGGTTATTGTTTATACTCTGAATCCCTGTAATAATAATGGCCCTCTGTGTTTGGCTGTTCTTTATTGCAGGATGTGTGAATGACAGGGAAAAGCAGCTTCGACATCTTTTTGAACCATTCCCATTTCAAAGGAAGATGTAATTTTTACTTTATTTGTAACATTTTTTGCAAATTTTTTTTTTAAAGAACGAATATGCATATTTACCCCAGATATTTGTTTTCTGCATGTGAAACCTTGGATCAATTCTGAACGTGCTATATACAAGATGATTTAACAGACCGTAAATAAAATCTACATCTACAGAATCTACCCGCATCTAATTCAATTTATCTGTTTAGTGAAGGTACAGTATTAGAGGTTTGTTGGAGAACAATCGTAAATACAGAGCATCGTGAAGACAGGGGGACAGAACAAGAGTACGGCAACACTGAAGACAGTTAAAACTTGCCCTAAATTAACTGGATAGGAGAGTTAAGGCATATGTAACTCTGGTGGAAATATGTCTCAGGTGGGAGACATGATAACAAAAAATCCACTCTCCTCTGCAAATATTGGAAATTGGCAGGGTTTACTACTGAAAGAGGGTTATAAATGGTAAATCGCCTGCAGTTATATAGCAGGTTATAAAGTCTGTTTTTAATGTTTTAACACTCTTGTGTGTCTGAATCTTTATGTCCCACAAATTTTATATTTGTTTTCCAGTTTAGCATTTTTAAAACATAGTAAGGCTGAGATGGTTCTACTTGCTTCTTAAGCACTCGCTTATCAATTTGATGCACACTGAGGGTGGTAAACTAGAGGCAGGATGATATCCAAAACTGGAACATGTCACGACTTGAAAAACATTCAGTTTTTTTTTCTTCTGATGTTTTATAAGGAATATTTATCAGTGGAAACATAAAATATGTATGTAAATCTGGTTTATTAAGGCAAGAAAATGCCAAAAACTGGGGGTCTGGCCATCATGAATGATTTGCAGTTACCTATATGCAGCATAGAAAACAAAGAAAAATCCATTAAATCAAATCAGACAACTTTTTTATATCCTCATAACAATGACTTTCAGTTCCCATTGGGGAGAAAAGGTGGCAGCAGCATCATGTGTCCTGTGTACTGAACTGTCAAAAAGATTTGTATTATATGGAAACAAATATTTAAAAGAATAACCACAGGAAATTATTATTTTTTTTGCTTCCAAAACATTTATTTCTATGCCTTACAAATACTTGCATCCAACAATGAGAAAAATACCACAATCTTCCCATAGTGTATACTGTACACAATAACATTATCGGTCTGCCCTGGCCCTTTCACTATGGCTTTGGCCATTTACATAAATATATATTTGATGAGTGCAGTCAGATTACATCACATTTAGATTAATTCAGTGCTTTGAACAATTAAAACTATAAAACAGATAAAGCGCCTTAATGTTGACATTGCCCTGACGTTATGTATTCATTGGAATGTGGAGGGGATTTTTTAAACCAACCCGCAGAAACAGCTTACCAGCCACAATTTGTCAAAACTCCATTCGAATCCTTTGTGTGACTTCAGCGTCCAGAGAAAATACATTCAGCTCTTCCACAAAACAATTTCTTCTTTCTTCTGTCTTTTTTATTTTTAATTTAGTCACAATGTAAACATGTAGATGACAACCATAAATAAAAGTTGACCAAAACGACATGTCACATAAATATAACTATGGTATAGAAATTCTGAAAAAATACACATTTACATTCGTAGCAAACAATCCATTGCCTTCAATGACAAGGGGAGCTCAGCTCTATGCAAAATACATTAAGTTAATTTAGACTACAATTCAAGCGGTTCAAGCCCTTGTAACAAAAAAAACCCCCAAAAATACACAAAAAAACCTGAATGGGAATAAAACAACACCATGATCCAGTGCTGACAGTCCTGCTTAAGAGACACTTAAACTTTTAAAACATGAGTAACAAAAGGCTCAGGAGATATAATAGAATACATTCAAACATCAAAAGCTGCTTGAGTATTTTGTGAAGAGTCATGAATTGTGTTAAATATTATTATGCGTTACTTATGCTCACATCTGTTTTCATTCAGTTCATCTGTATTTTAACATTAGTAGAGAACTGAGGGACGACAGTGCAGCGCGTTAAAATATAATATAGTATAATCCCGGCTGTCTCCATGTTTTTACTGAACCTTGCGTTTAAGCGGTGTTCTGCGTTATGCATTTAGTTCCAACTGTTATATAAATGCCACTAATACAGATGGATCTAAGTAAAGTTAGAATATCATTGAAAAGTTCATTTATTTCAGTAACGTTAACGAATAAGTGAAACTCATATAGAGTTGGAACACACAGAGTAAAATATTTAAAGCGTTAATTTCTGTGAACCTTGATAGTTCTGGTTTACAACTAATAAAAACTCTAATTATGCTTGTCAAAATAAACTGCATATTCGATGTCATCGAGTGCTGCGGAGGACGAACATATGCGAGAGAAACGAGAGCAACAATGCAAATGAACCCAAGGTTTCCTAATAAAGCACTTGTCTTTAACATACCAGCAGATACACAGGATTCTACATGTATCCTGTGTGTATTCGTATAGGTAACCTATAAAAAAGTTACTTTTACTTTTTTAATCAGATTATTGAAATCAACCATCTTTTTAAGTATATATTAAAATGTATTAGGATTCACCTGTTTTATCGTATTTGTCTAATAGCTGCTGAACAATGGACCATGACTACTGTTTAAAGGCCGTTTATCTTGCTGTATAAGAGTTAGAGCATGTTAGTTTTAATCACGAGCAAGCATGGTGTAGGATTCTTTAACAAGTAACAGCAAACTAAAGCACTATACCTCAGGCCTGTAGGGGTTACTTGGCAACAAAGTGCACATTTTTTGTTTTGCCATTTTGCTTAGGAATGCCGTGGCTGCTGGGTGGGGCTTTAGAGATGCCTGCTGGGTCTTTAGCAGCTCTCTTCATGGGAGTTTTAGAGGTCTGACCTCCCGCCTCTGTTTTCTGACCGTCCCTCTCATCTCTCTTGGAAGCGATGATTTCTCTCTTGCTTCCATTATGTCCCCATTTCTCAGTGGCTCCGCCTTTAGTCCCTCCGGGCTCTTTTTTCACATCCGTCTCGGAGTTGGCTCTAACGCGGCTTTTCCTCACCTGACCTCTGCCCTTTTGGTTAGAGCCGGCTTCCGGGGGTTGTTTCCGGGCGTTGCCTGCAGCTTGCATGTGCCTGAGATGACTCCTCCCAGCCGAGGGACTCACTGGCGTTCGTGCCCCTCCACCTTGCGCTCCAGGGCTCCTAACTTCGGTGGAAGCAGCTCGGGTCTCGCTGTTGCTCCTCTTCGGCGCCACTCCTGGACGGGCTCTGTGCTCGAGCAGTGGACTGAGCCGCGAGTGGCGCTGGTAGGCGTACGCAGAGCAGCTTCCATTGCAGAGGGGATAGCGCATGTGACAGTCCGGACAAACTGGAAAGCGCTGGTGCTGGGCTGCGGCAGGGGACGGCGGGTTGTTCACAGGTGTAAGTGGGAAGTCCCGCGAGCTTTGTCGAAGCCCCTTGGGGGAGTTGAGTCGGGACGATGGGGCCGTGTGAGGCCTGGCGCAGTGGGCGGTCGTGGAAGAAGGGAAGCTCTGCGGCCTGGTGCGACCCCCAGGGGGCCGGTTGCTCTCCGCCTGCACCGTTTGGATTTGAAGCCACTCCAGCTGCAGCAGCCTCTCCAGGTACTTCTCTAGGGGCCCCACAGGCTTGGGCCGGGGGGCACCACGACCGTCGGTGTGAAGAAACACTGCAAGCTGTCTCAGGCTCCAGCAGTTGAACGGAGGAGGCAGAAAATCAGAGTAATTGTACGTGGGCTTCTCACTCTCATCTTCATCGCCCATCATTCCATGGGGACCGGGAATATCCGGGAGGAAGTCGTTAGTGTTAATGATCTCCGCCCGTAGGTTGAGGTGAGGTGGGGTGCATGGAGTACACGGCGAGGGCAAAACAGGTAGCCGCTCGGAGTCTGACAGATCGCTGGCGCTGTCCGAGTCGTCTTCTTTGTTGTTATAGTGCTGTTGTAGGGATTCTGGGGTCGGAGCTGGGGAGCGCATTAGGGGTTGGGACGGAGACATCCGTAGCCCTGATATCGGGGAAATAGGCAGAGAGAGTGCACGCCGATTTTTTCCAATCCCCTGGCGATTCGGGAGGAGCTCGGCACCACATGGAGACAGCAGCTGGCTTTCCCGTTTTTCCTCTTTCCTGTGTGCAGAGGACTGTTTGCGAAGCTGAGGTCTTAGATCTCCCTCCTCTTCGGGACTGAGAAGAGACAGATGGATTAAGGGGAGGGAAGAAAAAAAAAGTCTTTGGAGGATTTAAGGATTTACTGTTCCTGAAGGGAAGCATTTAGAAATAATTCACAACATTTTTGGCTCTTACCTTGAAACTTTGCTGGTATTCTGTGAAGCACCAGACTTCATCCTGCAACCTTTAGACTGAGCACCCTGCAAAATAACGATTATTCCCACCAACGTTTCACATTACAACTGTAAATTTCACAGTATTTTATAGTGACTTCATGAAACAGACCAATATGTTATTGAATATATCTCTGATGTTTTAGAATATTTTACAAAGATCGACAAAAGTGCTTAAACTTAATGAGCAGTGATCAATCCAGCATTGAATAGCTCAACTGCAAACCTACAAAAATAGGATTGTCCAGCTACATTGACACACTGAACAAGTAGAGCATTATTCCAAGAAGAAGCAAAGAGGTCCTTGGAGGAGCTGCCAAGATTCACTGCACAGGTGAGAGAATCTGTAGACATGTGGAAAATGATCTGTGCACTCAACAAATATAGCCTTTATGCCATTGTAGAAACAAATCCATATCAGGTTCTGTATGCAGTTTGAAATAAAGTATGTAGGAAACCTCAAACAAGTGGAATAATGTGCTTTGATCAGAGAAAAAAAAACTAACCATCTGGTTTATTAGCAAAAAAACTAATGAGCCGATAAAGTAACACCACACATTTCCTTTAAGCCTAACCAGATTATTATAACACACTAACATCTTCCGCTACGATACCAAAAAACGGACATCAGAACTGCCAGTATCTAGATTTGCAAAGCAAGTAGAGGAGGTTCTACAGAGGTTTTGACAGAGCGAAAATGTATCACACACTTTTAACATTTTCACTTCAAAATTATGCTTTACATTCTTTTTTTTTCTTTTTTTTATATATATATAAAACCTCCAAAACACTTATAAGGTTATGTGGTTTTAAAATGACAAAACATGAATTGCTTAACTGAATAAATGTATTATTGTTTATGCTGAACTGATTCCGCCTTGTCCCAGAACTGGGCGCTCTGACTTATTCCAACCCATTTCGTCTAAACCAGCTGTAAACACTTCGTAGATCTTACATGTGTCTCAAAATAGGCATTAATGTTTAAACCATGCGGTTCTTGCTTTTTACCCATAGCTGTGCTCAATGAAACCCAAACGCCCCCTTGCAAGGCCTATTAACATGGTGCAATAATGTAACTTTAGTTGACTCTAATCTGGCCAGTTTCTAATAGGAATCAGCCCCTATAATAAATATGTCTGTGGGTAAGTATGAAGTGTCGTAGTAACTGGCAGTCCGAATTTGTGCAAATGATAATCGCGTATTATTAACCTTCTGAACATGAATTAGACACAGTGTCAGGCACATACCCTCTGCAGGACTGCTGTCTCCTTAACCTTATCTGGTCCCGAGAGACCATTTTTCATTTGACTCGCTGCTTTCGTGGTCTTGTTACATTTCTTTGAGCTATGACATAGAAGGAAAAAAAACACAACAGCATAAAAAAAAGATGTAATAACAATAATTCATACAGTGCAAAATAAGGCCTGCCTGGTGAGCGAGCCGCTGTTTTCAGTACTCTTAACTCGCATCTTCTCCTTGGAAACGACGCGCCTCAGCGTGCCGCAAGCCGTGCGCTCCTGCATGATGGGGCCCATGCTGCAGCGCATGTGTGGAGCCCAGCGGGGGTTCTTTCGCCTGCACAGTGGCTAGAGAAGCCAGCCGACGTCCCTGATCGGACGGGCCAGTCTCAGGACGAGGCGACAGTCAGCCATTTCTGCCGAGGTGCTGCAGCGCATCGTGTGAAGACGGCAGCCTCTCTCTCTCTCTCTCTCTCTCTCTCTGCTCTCGTTGCGCAGCTTTAGCGCACCGACTGCCGCGTTTTGATCGTGGCTGCTCGGACGCTGATCCTACGGATCAGTTTTGAACTAACCCGTGACAGGAAATGGCGTCTTCGTATCTGCAGGCATCATTTTCGTCATTAGGAATGCAACAACAGCAACAAGAATCCCAAAGCAGCCCAGGCGCTTTGTTTCCTCTGTGTGATGGGTTTGTTTACCTGCTGCTGCCTGGCTCGAAATGAGCAGCGAGGGGAGGATCACGGGAGTTGAAGTTCAAGCTGTCAGTTGTAGAGATTTAAATCCACCACGAACGATCTTAACGAGATTATAATTATTACTTTAAAATCCATGAGATGTAACAGAATAGATTTATTAACCAGCGAATTGGGTACTGGAAGTGAAAATGAGGTACACGCGTGTAGACAACACATGCGTTACTCAATCACCCATGCGACATCAGTGGACGCATTGTTAACTGTCTGCCGGAGGATCACACGGCCAGGAGCGATCAAGGGGACGCTGTGGGCGGGGTCTACTGTTCAATGAAGGTCAAGGGAAGATCTGTGTAAAGGATTCTGGGGTACAACCTCATTCATAGCTGAGAGGCGAGATGCTTATCAATAAAACATGAACTACTGGGTATCATCTGCTTGTTGATAAGCAACCTGGATTTTAGCAGATTCTTCAGGCACATGGTGGAAAGCATGCATTTGCCAATGACCTGAGAAGACTATTGCTTCAGTCACTTTTCCTGGCAAAGCTATGGCGACAGATGGAGGAACTTCCTCTCTGTGGTGCAAGAATAGGTTGGGTCTCTTATGAATCAATGTCAGCAACTGATAAGGGCTATTATTAACAAAATGTGTAACTTAGATAAAGGATACCATAGCACCAAAACAAAAGGGGTTGAATTTAGATCTAAGACTAAAGATTAAACAAAAGGCAAAAAGTTTTCAGGGTCAGTTAATGTTTATGAATATCTTCCTGATAACGCTTAGGTAACAAAATATTGCAAAAAAACACAATAAGTCCAGCACTGATGTGATCAAGCAGCAACCCAACCACAGACATACAACCACTTCTATGAAATATAAGAGTTTATTAAGAGAAACAATTGAACTATCTAGTTAAAATTATTTGCTCAAATTAGTAGCCCTCAACTAGAGTAGTAAGTAAAAATAGGAGAAAAAAAAGAAAACTAAAAAATAACACAAAATTAAAACACTT
Source organism: Orestias chungarensis (assembly GCA_032876305.1). NCBI lineage: Eukaryota > Metazoa > Chordata > Actinopteri > Cyprinodontiformes > Cyprinodontidae > Orestias > Orestias chungarensis. The sequence continues at coordinate 1,525,545 of JAVLVB010000890.1, read as the reverse complement.
AAACATGTATTCAAATAAAAATACAACAAACAAAAAGATTAAATGATGTCACAGTTCAGTAAAACTTGTAAATGTTAAGAAACTATGCTAATTTAAAAGGAAAGTACGTAGCACACATAACCCCTTTCTTTCAAAAAAACAACAACAAAGAAATACAACTTCATCTTTTGTTTCTGTTCTTGTTTTCCTTTTTTTCTAAACTGAGCACTTGATTCATTTGACTTTTCCAGTCCATCTAATCTACTTAGTAAGAGAAAAGAAGAAAGAATAAAAGTTTTCTTTCTGATGGTAAGAGTAATTGTGTAATCATAACATATTTGAACAATGTCAACTGAAACCCTCAATATTTCATCACCCTTCCTCTTTCTATCCCCTCCTCTTTTTCATCTTTAAAATTCCCATCCATCCTTCGATGAATCAATTTTCCACCCGTTGAGGTTACAGCTGAATACCAACATCTGTGAGGTTTGGAGGGTTTTTTTTGGATCACACTACATAAATCCATGATCTTTTTTCTGTGAAGACAAATTTGGGTTTACATCAAGCAACTTTTGCACATCTCATGTGTGGTAGTCAAGATTCAGCCTGTCACCTTTTTATCTATTTATTTATGTATTCATGTTTTTCTTAATCAATTTTGGGAAAGGGATGCCTCTATTAGAGATTCATATTGTTGATGGAAAGGAGAGGCAACACTAACACTATATGACAACAAGCTTAACCAGCCCATCTTACCCCAGTCTACCCCAAAGACAAAAAAGCTACATTAGATGAGTAATTAACCATCACTTATAAAGGGGTTAATGTCTGAATGTATAGTAAAGCTCTTTGGAGACCATTTATAATTTCATTTTATATCAGTTTGTTCTACCACTGAACCTATTTTTTTTTTTTGAATGCCTGTCTGAATTAAATATTTTGCCAAAAAAACATTAAATTGAATTTCTTCACAGTCCATGTACACTGCAGCCAACAACAAAGTTCAGTTTCTCTGGTCGAGAATTTCAAAACATGACAGATAAGGAAAGGTAATATAATCTATCATATGTATACATACGCACATAAAATTATAGTCCCACACAGACATTATCTGTTCATACACCAACATTTATTGTTATTCCAAGCTAGAACATTTTGTTTATACTCTTCTATTTCAATCCAGTTTGAGAATGCATACCTAAAAACGGACAGTTTTCATTTAATTTCATTTATGTGGTTTATTTTTTTGTTTCTGTTTTTCTTAATCGAGATGGAGGAAATGGGCTTCCATTACCATCAGATCTCAGTAAGTTGCTTTCGGCTCTCAGGTCAGATCTGGAACCCCCGCCCACCGGGTTTGCCGTTTTCCTCCCCGGCTTACCAATGGTGCGCACCCAGCAGATCCATGTACTGTACGCTTCCTGTCAACTGGTCGCTTATTAGCTGATCTCCATCGACTTCACGCTGGCGGTGTAGGAAGTGTTTATAAATCGGAATCTATTATTGAAATCTCTCTCGTGGATCAACGACGCAGTTCTGCTGAACCTTACTTTAAATGGAGGAAGGCGCCTGAGCTGCAGTCCTTCTGCAGCTCGCAGTCAACTAACGCGTCATATCTTTGTATGGTCAGGTGAGAGGTCGACGGTTGCTTGTTTGGTGCACAACAAATACTTCTTTTTGCGCTTAACTGAGTGTCCAGTCGTGCACGTACCACCAGCATACACGCCCACCCTGACATCCTGGCAGCGTGTCAAAGTTTTCTGCAAAGCCCTTCAGATTTTTAGTATAAACTAATGTTTCCTCTTGATCCAACAGTTTTTGCTTAAAGTAGATTTTAGACTTTTTGTGCCATGATAACTGATTATGGTTCACTTCTGGTTCTAATGTGTATTTACCCCCTAGGTCATAAGAGCCTGCAGAGAACATGGACAGAGGGTGGTTCATTGGACATGAGAGGATCCACTCCTCCACGTCTCAACAACCACTGTCCAGCTGCAGCGGCGCGTCTAGGCCCTACTTGACCATAAACGTGACCGAAATGCTTCGAGGAGATAATTGCAGCACCATCAGGAAGCCCGTCCCCATCCGCCCGCCGAGCACCAGAGTTCCTCGGCCAAAAGAGCATTACTCGCACACCTTCCTAACCTGCGAGCCCACGCCAAAGCCCATCATCCGACAGCGATCGCGTTCCCTGCCCTCTTCCACCCAAAAAAAAAAGAAACAGAGCAGAGGCGTCGGCGTGAGGTTTGTTGACTCGCTGGGACTGGATCTAGAAGACGTTAGGGTTTTTAAATCAGGTGAGGACCCATTTGTGCCACAGCATGTGACCTTCCGACTCCTAATGGGTGCTGAGATGACAGATGGAAGGCATCTGGAGATTAACCTGCCATACCTGAAGCCGGTGTTTGCCCAACAACCCGGCGACCAGCCGGAGTTCCTGCAGCGACTCCGTAAACAGAAAATATGCCTGGAGAGGGTCTTGTGCTTTGAGCTGGGAATTATTGGAATCACACAAGTCCTAAATTTAGACTTTGAGAAAAAAGTTACAGTTCGCTATTCATTTACAGAGTGGAAAGGTTCGGCAGAAACAAAGGCCTCCTGGGTCTCCACCAACAGTAAAACCTGGGATGATGGAGAAGGAGGAAGAGGCCAGGAATTCAGTTGCGATACATTTCGTTTCCACCTGCCAGTCCCTCCGTCGCTTCGACCAGGAGCACAATTAGAGTTTGCCATTCAGTACAGAGTCTGCGGAGCTGAATACTGGGACAACAACGATGGAAAAAACTATGAATTAGTCTGTCAAAACTACAAACTAATCGTGCCTGAAGAATGTGAAGACAGCATGGTGCATTTCATTTAGGATGCAGACTACATGGAGGAAAGAAAAGGAAATCTGAGCACTTTGTGACAACCTGAAGCAATACCAACTGAGAGTAACTACAGATATGTAGGTGCTTAGCACTATTAAAGAAATACTGTAGAGACAGTCTACAAGCACTTTGATAGACAAAGGCGATCAGACTCTAAGGCATTTTAAGTGTTATATTTAGAGATGCACTAATTGCGTTTCTCCTTAGCAATAGCAATTTCTACTTTTCTTTAATACCAGACCTACAAATCACGATTTGTTTAATCAACTTGTTTTGTTAGTTTTGTCTAAACACAGTAACACATTTAAGAAAAGAATAAAAAGTTACGTTTTTTTATTTATGTGGTAATCGGCAGGAACTAAATGACAGAATATTTGTATGTGTTTGTAAAAGTAGATTAAAAATATATATATATTTGTCCTTCTGATCTACAATCAGAGCCAATTATGGGAGAATAATTACATAATTTGATATCTTGGTGATTGATTGGACCATCTGTACTTATATTCTAGAATACAACAGTCAAAAAATGTTGCTGAAATATTTGTAATAATAAAATTTGCCAAACATTTTGTTTTGATCAAATTCCCATTCCAAATAAAAACTTGTGGTTAATTAAATTTTTTAATGTGAATTTTAATGCTTTCTTTTTTATAATTTAGCATGCGTTCTATGTAACAAATGGTGCTGAAGAGTCACAAAGAGTGGATGGTGTCACCTAATTTATGTCCTAAAGCTGATACTCGGACAAAGAATAGGAATGTATACTGCATAAACACCTGGATTAGGTACATTTAGATTGTCTTAGAGCAAATTCATCCCCTGAAACAAGATTTTACCTGATTAGATAACACATTTTGAAATTTTTATTACACTAATCGGATGTATTTTTAGTTAGTATTTTATGATGATTTATTTAAACATGCTTGAAGTTGGTGCTTTGATATGTTTTCCAAAGTAAACAAGGTAAATAGGGAAATTAGTCCTATTTTGATCTGTCAAAAAATGTGTCTTTGTCACTATTATGGTTCATACATATTTATTTTTTCAAACTTAGTTGAACATATACTTATTGTTTTATCATTATTGTTATTTTGTAATATTCTTAGTGTTTTTCGTACCATTTGCCCCTCACAATATGGCGAACGTGCTTACGTACCAAACAACCCTTTTAGGCTACATATTATATACCTGAACAAAAATCAGTATCTTATTATTTTTATTTTCACATATTTTTCCGAATAACTTAAAATGTGAACCTTTATTAACGGCTAGATTCGTGTAAATAAAGACTGAGCGTTTTAAATCTTAAGTGTTACGAAAATAGACCCAAAGTAGACCAACCACCATTTGGCTGTCGAGCGTCGGTGGTCGACGACGATTTCGCGGGTCTTCTGATAGCCGTTTACGTCAAATACAACGGTTAGAAATCTACTCTTTTTTTTGTCTATTTCCAGTTATTGTTTTTCTGTTCTTGTTTTTTTTTTTTACTATACAGTAAGTAACTCACAGTTAAATCGCTCAGACCTCCGGACGTGTGGTTGGAAAAATGTTAGCTTAGAAACCGAAGTCAGGTTCTTTTGTCAGAAGTTAATGATAAGCTAGCAAAGTAGCTTTCCAGGGAATGAACTTGAATCTGTTTTGAGATGTGTTAATCTAAGGCTGATCCAAACTCTGAGTGAATGTTGGAACACAATAAACCAACTTAAGCTTAACTTTCTTTAGGTTTAATTGAATTTACTGGTTGTAAACAGCTATTATATTAAAGGCTTCTCTAAGTCAGTTGCAATGCATATTTAGAGACCATGTACTCAAACCACCATTCTTCACTGTTTGATTACAGATATAGTCATCTGTATACACAAATATTGTCTAATGTAATGTATTTGTGTTTTAATTTAGAATTTATTTGACCATATTTCCATTTTCCTCCTTCAACCAGTTGGCCATTATTAAATAAATAAAAGCCATTTTGACTCCTGATATATGTAAAATAAGTGAAAGAGAACTCCTATTGGTTGAATGATTTTGTAATTACTCTTAGAAAAGTGTGGAGTTTGATTTAATTGTCTGTCCAGCTCATTTTAACGTTGCTTGTATTTGGTAGGTGTATTTGTTCTTGGTTCATTCTGACGATTACACAGGTCAAGGGCAGGTAGTGTGCCCCTGGGAGCCAAGATGGCTCCAAGCGCGAGTCTTCAGGTCGGTTTGCATTATTGTTCATTTCAATGTTATTCCCGTAACAATTGTGAAAGTAAAAAAAAAAAAAAAACTCAAAACACGTAATGTTTTTGTACAGTTGGAGAATATAATCAGTGTGGTGCTAAAAAGTGGAGACGCCCATCAACTCGAAGTGTTCTTGGAGAGGAACCCAGATAAAGACACCCCCATCAAATGTTCTCAACAGTTCATTAATAAATTGGATAAACTTGTCTCAAGGGTAAGTTTAGGCCCAAAATGTTGTTCAGCAGTACACAAAAGTGTTTCTGTTCATTAACATAAAAAAAACAAAAACCACTCTATATTCTTCAGAGTTTGGAGGAAAAAGAAATCATATCAGCCAGTTTGGGTTTTGTAAGCCTCTACAAATATGGCAGAAATCTGAAATTGCCTAGTGGGCAAGGACTTCCAGGTTTGATTTCTCAAGGGTTAATTAAGAAGATGAGTATATCGTACACACACAGGCACACACGCAAAGTATCTAACAATGCCTACAAAGTAAATATTCAGGTTTTATTTATTTGTTTATTTTGTCATGTACATGGTACAGTGGTTTGAAAAATGCAGGAAGCTGTGGATCCAACATGGCCAATATTGGGATGAGACAATGTTTACCCTCTCTGAAAACTTCCTAAATGCCTTAATGGTGAGCTTTTATTCATCAGTTAGTGCATTTAGTGTAGTTATAGGTTTTGTACCTAAAAAATCTCTTCCTGTTTGTTGTGTTGCAGGTGGTTCATGGGTCGTGTACAGAAGGTTTGTGTGCAAACTTCATAGTTTTCATTCCCTGTTCACTGTGTAATTTGATATAAATGTTTGAACAAAAACCCTATAGAAATTTCAGAAAATGTATAACTATGCCAATTCTGTAGACATTTATGTTATGTCATAAATAATTACCTCTGCTACATGTGTGTTTCGTGTATCTAATGAGGGTAGACTTTTTTTTTTCTTGAAGGTGGTTAATTTTTCCGCTATCTTTATTTGATAATCTTCTGTTCAGGAACTTCCCAAGTCACTGAGTTCTTCCTGTATCCCGTCGGCCAGTTGACAGTAGACCCTAGAATCTACATCCTGATCCAGAAAGAGGTCGAAAATAGCTTGTGTAACTTTTGAGAATGGCATTGAGTCCAATAACTTGAGATGTTTGTTCACAAATAAGAAATACTTTTGTTTTTCTTACAGGCTATTCGGAAATATAACATTATTCTGGATAAAATCCCAGTACAGTTTAAGAAAAACAGGAGGATCCTATCATCACAAGAGGCTTCGGATATCATGTATGGAACTTTAGTTTTCTCATTGCATTTATCAATTAATTGCTCCTGTACCCATGTGTGTTGTTTCCTGCAGGACTAAACTGGCAAGTCGGATTCTGGAGGGTGGTGGTAAGCTAAAAAAAGAAATTATTGTTTATATTTTTAAACAAAATTAATTACAATTTTCATTCAAAGTAAATGCAGGAGCATCCTATTTTCAGATTATGACTTGCAGTCCTCCCTGATGGAGGCGTTGTGCAGAATGGCCACTCCTGATCAGAGGAAGAAGCTTGCAGATCGATGGTTCAGCTTGGGCCATGTGGCCACTGCTTTTGCCCAGATCAATGATTCAGAGTTTGAAACGGTTTCAAATTTTTTTAGAAATATTTATTTATTGAACTAAAAAGCTTTTGTTTGTTTTTTTTCACTTGTTTAAGATGCAAAAATATAAATGTGTAATTCTAGGCTTGCAGAAGGTTTCTGAACATGGTTAACGGGATGCAAGGAGAAAAAAGAAGGTACGCAAGAAGCTGATATAGGCAAGACGTTTCATGAAGTAAATTCAAATAGTTTGGTATTATTAGCCTTTGCCTTACAGTTCCACCCTTTATTAGCTTACAGGCTTTTAGTTTTGGAGCGATTTGTAACCAAATCCTTATTTCTCACTGATTAATTAATGGTGTTCTTTCTGTGCCGCAGAGTTTGCTCCTACCCCTGTTTGAAACTGTATCTTGGAAAGTATGAGGTTAGTAGTTGTGTAAACAGGAACATGAACTCGTGGTATGAAAGCAACGACTATCTAGTAAATGATGAAATTGTCTTTTAGTTTTGAACACATAAAATTGAAGGTTATCTGTACTAATCTATTATTATGTAAATAGATGTAAAAAGCATCCTGTCTGTCTTGTTAGCTGCTGATGCCATCTGACGAAAAGCTCGAGGAATTCTGGATCGACTTCAACCTTGGCAGCAGCAGCATCTCCTTTTACTTTTCCTTGCCTGATGAAGAGGTAGACCGAGGTTTTTTTTGTTAGAATCAAAAGCAGATTCAGTTATGTTTTTAATAAAGGTTGACTCCAATTAAACCCTAACAAAGCTGAATTTCTCCTTTTATCTAGGATGGCCACTGGGAAACAGTTTGCATCAATGCGAACGAAGTCCAAAGCTACACAGTTGCAGGTTACCATTGGACTGAAATAACTCGATCTTTCGTTTTTACTGCAGGCAAGGGAGAAGGACAGTATACAATAAAAAACACTCTTTATCTTTAGAGTTGGGAAAGAGAAAAGTCTTGCAGATAAAGCTGTCAGAGGTGGTTGTTGTTGATTCAGTGGAAGGATCCAGTCTCATCATCCGTTTCAGCTCCTCGCTGGACATCCTACAGGCCGCTCGCAATGTTTTTGGAGATGAAAAAAACAGAGTTAGTGACCGATTTCTGTATACATATACTTAAAAATCACCGCAATGCGAAAAGAAAATGTGTAATGTTAATATTTAATGTAAATTAGGCTCAGAAAACTTTTTGGTCATAATAAATGAGTGTCATTAATCTGTTCCTTATTTTGCCAGAGCACAGATGTTATAAAAACTGTTGATAAACCCAGTGTAGAAGGGAACAGCTCCCAGGTAAGTACAAACACGAAAAGATGCTTTATTTGCAGCCATGATATGTTAAATGTGATATTTACACATGAGATACTGTGGATTAATTTAAATGATTGTGATTGTAGTTATGAGATCATCTTTAAAGTGTCTTAGCGTTGATGTTGGTGTGTGTGACCGCAGCATGTCCACATTCACACAGGTTGTTCCAGAGAGCCAGGTGTCTCTCGGCGAAAGTGAGAAAAACACCGCCTCCTATGTGTTCTCCGCCCCAACTGCACATGCACAGGCAACACTTTTTGATTTGATATAAGTCAAAAATGCAGTTGTCATTGTTTAACATTGTAATAATGCATAATGACCAAATTAGGTTGTCATATATTGTCCTGCATGCAGACGGTGACCCCTGCCAAACAGAGGATCTCAGAATCCACAATCTTTATAAGCAGCAGCGAAGGAGGGAGTGTAAAGGCTGGCCGGTTTCTCGCTGTTAAATCACCAGGTTGGTGACACTTAAAACAGCCCACCACCCCCGGAAAAAACGCGGGCAAAAATCCTTGATTTTGTGGTAAATTCTGCAGCATTTCGTCCTGTTTTCTGCAATGAAAATGCAGGAAACTGAAAAAAGTGGGAATTTGAGAAAATGTACGTAACTTTGCGAAAAACCTGGTAATTGTTGTTTACGAATAAACATACTTCTCTCACATATAGTAAGCAACAAACATGACATAACTTAGCAGAATAGCTGATGCATTTATTTAGTCCCGTTATGCTAACTTAGAGTTTTGGACCATTTAAATGGTGAATGGACTTCACTTATATAGCGCTTTTCTAATCAAACTGACCTTTTTTAAGCGCTTTACACTGTAGCCACATTCACCACCGATACTTGCATCGGTAATCTATTTAAGGTAATCTATAACATAGTATGAGCAGAGTGGAAAAGTACTAAATGTGAACATTGCTTAGTTATCAAATACGCAATATGTCTAAGAACAAAGCCAGTTATAATTAACTTGAAACTTGCTGTAGTAAATTGCTGTATGAAGTTCAGTCCACTTGCTTTTATTAGTTTACGGGGCAGACCATCACATCCAACATGGCGGATGGCTAACGTGCCGCCGCGGACCAAAACATGTGTTTGTTATGGCGGTGCATTCTGTGAATTCTCCCCCAACCAGCATAATGTGCGCCCTTTCCTTAATTTTGCCGGATATTCTGCAGTCGCAGAATCACGTTTTTGTGGAGGGACTGTTAAAAGTATAACATTGATGAATTTGTGTAAAAATGACTACATAGTAACGTGAATGTTTTAGTGATTGTGCTACATTGCTCCCACTTGTTTATTTACCAATGATAATTTCAAATCTCTTGAAACACTTTTACAACAACCTATGTATCAACATCTGTGACTGTTTGGTTGACAATATAAACCTGATTTAATTTGCTTTTCTTTTTGTTTTTTTATATTACAGCCAGTATGAAAGGCAGCACCCCTTTGGCGAAGATCTCCGTGTGTGACACAACTGTTGTGACTGGCACGCGTAACACAACACCACACAGCACAGATGTGGTTGACAAGACCGTAAAGGTCTGAAACAAAAGAAAATTTTCATTATGCAATTGATTCTCCTATATAAAATATTAATAGAACATAAGTGGGCAAGCAATGTTTGCTTACCAGGAGTCAGAAAGATCTGTGGTGTATCAGCTTCTTAAATGTGCGTCCCTCACTAAATTGTAGGGTAGAGGGGAAGATGGAGGGTTGGGGAAAAACTAAAATGCTGCCTTCATCCTAAATCCAGTGATTGGCATCATGACTGTCTTGTAAGAAGTAATGTAATAACGCACAGTAAACAACAAACCAAGGTTTGGATCGTGGTTTGAACGTATTTTATTTCCAGATATGATTATTGACTGCAGAAGCGCTGGAAATATGAGCTCAACTTACTCAAAAGTCCAACTGGTGTTTAAAACTTGAAAAAGATTTATTACGAGGATGGAAGTTGTATTGAGTTTTAAACATAGAATCTGTATATCCTACAGAAGATGCCAGTGGCAGCAGATGCAAATGTCTTTGTATCTGGACTGGGAGAAGAAAAGTCTCAGGGTATTATACTCGTAGTTACTTTGATCCGAAGACACAGTCTGTTTATATTTCTTTAGCCTCCTAAAACTCTGTATCACCGCTTTACTTCCAGAAACCAACTTTGTGCCCGACACACAGCCCAGAGTGGGATGTAACATGTAAGTCGAAGGATAAATCTGCGCTGTGTATGCAGTATGTACAAAGAGAGGCCATATTAAGAGCTCTTATTTGTTGAAATTACAGAAGCACAAACTGGAGCAAAATGGCTGTTTCTGAAATGGAAACGATGCCAACGCAGAAAATCACCTCTCTAAAAAGACCTGGTAAACAACAAACAAAAAATACAAAACAAATATATATATATATATGTTATGTTTTGTTTATATATATGCATATTTGTTTTTAGGGTCTTATTCAAGTGGGCTGGAAACGCACACTTGTCCTTTGTCAGGACAGAAAGTATCAGTTTCGGACTCAAGCGTTGTTCTCCACAAGCTATTCCATAACGAACTTACAGAGCGCCTGGAGAAGGTCCTCAGTGACAGAAACAAAGACCCTCCGTCCCAGGAATCAGCTGATCAGCGCAGAAAACTGTCGGTTAACAACAGGGGTACTGAAGAAACGAACTTGAAAAACATGCGTGGTCCTGTGAGCGTTACCAAACTGCCAAGGCCTCAGAGAAGCAGGCAGGCTAAAGAAAAGAGGAAAGACCAAATTTCAACAGAGGAACAGACCGCTCCAGCCAAAGCTTCAGACAAGTTCATCGCAAACACAACTTACCGGGAGCAAAAACAAACTAAGGTCAAAGACGACTCGAAGATTGCAGTTGCGAGCAAAGACAAAGTATTAAATCTGTATTTTTAATCCATCTTTAACCACTTTTTCATGTTCTTAATTGTTTAATTGATCGCTTTTATTCTCATGTATAACTCAGAATGACTCAGAGGTCACGGCCAGCATGATGAAGCTCATCTCCAGCCGCTATGAGCCTAAAACCCAAACCACACGAAAAAACAATGCAGAGAGAACGACTCACAACTGGAGACCCCCTCTCTTAAACAGGTACACACTTCTACGGACATGTTTGTTTTCTTTAGAGTAATTAAAATATTTCATTTAATACTGAAAACACTATTTACTGACTGGTTTATATGTTGTAGATCCATCTTCAATATGGAGATGATGCCAACATCTAAAGTAAGTGTTCGCTTAACTGGTATCTTGACTTTTACTGAGATTCTACTCTCCCACCGTGTCTTTTTCCACTGAAGTTAATATTTTTATGCTACAGAGGGAAAAACTTGCAGCAGTAAGCCTAAAGAAATCCTTGAACGCAACCACGAACATTGTCATAGACGGGTAATTTAAACATTTGAGGTTAAATTTGGAAAAACAATTAGGGATAATGATCAATTGTTGGGCTAAATTGCATTTAAACTTGGATTTAATTCCAGTTTTGTTTTGTAGGAAGGACACCTTTGCATTCAACGTTGATTCACCGTTCTGCATTGGGGTAACAGCTTCCCCTCTTCCTTCGTTCATTCTAATAGTTTATGCAGTTTACCCGTTTACCCAGAGGTGTTACAACTACCTTGTTGCACTTTAGGGACAGAACCAATCCTTTACCAAATCTATGGATACATCAAGCCGGTAAACCAGACAGTTACATATAACATGAGAAAATTAAGACATTTTTTGTTTTTGGGATGCGTTTGATTTTTTTTTGTGTGGTTTCAAAGTGGGATCAACAACTCGTCTGCATTTCTCATCCAAGCAAAGAAAGCACAACCTATGGCAAAAGTACGCTCAACTTACACTTATATATTAAGAGTAATCAAGAAGCACTATGGCCGCTTATTGACTCATCTACAAAACAAACGCTGCACTTTCTCTTTTGTGTTGCAGAATAAGCTACATGTGAAAAAGCACTTGTTCAGCGACACAGACACAGACAATGCTCTGACGGACGTCAGCTGGCTGAGAGAATCGGCCAGAAAGCCCAAACCCCAACTCATCAAGTATCCCAAACAGGCACAGATCAAACCCAAAAAAATCCCTCCTCAGTGTCCAGGTGAATAGTCTTAATATATTACAGAACAATTAATGATCAGTAATTAGCCTCATCGATCCATTTAGTAAAGTGAGTTTTGATGCCATTCGTTATTTATTTACAGACAGACCCCCAGATTTAAAATCACTCTCTTCAAAAGCTACCAAGGGCAATCCCCAACTTACTCAGGTAAGACATTACGAGTGCAGCACTATCCCTCTTTGCCACTGAGTGTTGCTGTTGTATAAGAAGGCTCTCCTGTTTATAGAAGCCTATAAATCATTCCAAGGCACCCATTAGACCACATGCAGCCGCAGAGAGGCACAGGAGAGTGGCAGCCACCTCTAAAAAGACCTACAAGGAACCAGATACAGATGACAGCCACTCGGAGACTGAGACGGCTCAATCACCCAAGGCAGAGCATATTCTCATGTTTTATGTTTAAATATAACAGCTGACCGAGTAAATCAAACACACATTTCATTCTGCTTTGCATTCTTTTACTTAAATGCTTTATTTTTGGGATAAATCATTATATTTTTCATTTCAATGTTCACTTTTAGGTCAGTGGTAAATAACTACCCATACCTACTTTCTTTAACTTTTAAATAAACCTTTAAAGGCTCAACAATCAACCCCAGTTTTTTTATAGTTTGGCAAATCTTAGTTTTCTCAATGAATATTCCAACAGCACACATCCACTGATAATTTGAAGAATTCAGAAAACATAAACGAGGTTGCACCAACAAAGAAGAAAAGGACCGCGAGCAAGCAACCAACTAAAACTAAACCATCCATGAAGTCTGTTTTGGATGTGCATCCTTCCCCCAAAGGAGAGGTACAGTAGATGATCTTTTCTTTTATGTACCCTGATTAAGGGATGACAGTTTTTGAATATTCAAAATTGTACATCTTAGTAAGATCTGAATACAATCCGTTTTTGGTTTCTCTTGAGTGTAGATGTGTTCTGATTGTCTGCAGAGTGACAACAAGGAGAACTTTGCAGAGGATTCGAGAATAAAGAGAAAAAACTGCCTCCCTGACCAGCGTGCCGACAAATGCAGGGGAACCGATCGCAACAGCTTATCAGATCCTAAAAAAACAGGCTTTAAGGTAGGAGTTCATGCAAAAACCACAATGATTTAGAAGTAATTGTTTTTGCTTATGCTAGTTTTTATGTAATGACTCCCCGAAAACAACCCTGCAATAAAGAAGAAATCATACGTTCACAAGTATTCACAGCCTTTACTGAACTTTATTGGACCTTTGGCAGCAATTACTGCTCCCAGTCTTTTTGAAGATCATTCCAAGAGCTTGGCAGGCCTATGTTTGGGCAGTTACTTCTTTTTATTTGCGTTACGTCTCAGTTTGGATGGAAAATGTTTGTGCAGCCACTTCAAGATCTTTGCAGAGATTACTCTGGTCTGGATTCGGCATTGGTCGCTTTCACACAGATGTCGTTTCCACTCCTTTGATATCTTGGCTTGGTATTTTGTGTCCTGCTGAGTTTTTGCCCCTGTCTGATATCAAAAGTGGACTGGAGCTCATCCCTCTAGAATAGTATATTTCCACAAACTACAAACGCATTTTCGTTGAGTTTATCATTGCATATAATTGATTGACTCGATATCATAGCAGCATGAATAAAAAAGACTTAACACTTTAATTGGCTGGAGTTGTGACAACACAAGTTTTCCAATTGTGGCGTCGATCAAACGCTGAAACAAACGACTTTTGTTAGAATTCTAATTTAAACGTAGGCCAATGTAATCCGATATTCATTTTTTGGGCTAATATCAGATCAATATCTGATATAAATATCGGATCGGGACACCCCTACTACCTAACATAAACCAGACTTGTGGAGTCCCAGAATTATATTCCTGATAGCCACAGGGAGTCCTTTTGAAATGTTTAAAATGTTTGAACAAGTTTGCCTCAACATCAACATTTGATCAACACAATATGTTTAAGGAGATATTCCTTGAATATTAACTATTTATGTTTAAACAATTCTCTGTTTCAGTTGTCTCACATTTACCAAATGTAGCCAAAAATAGAGATAATCCTGCCATAAACAAGAAATGGTTAGTCTGACTTAAGTCGGAAAAAAAGGATAAGATGTATTTTTACACAATTTATTTTATGATATGACAGCTGCTGTCAGTGGTAGCCGTTAATTAATGTTTATATCAATTAGGGTTTTTTATTTTTTTTTTTTTTTGTATTTCCCAACAGGTTAAGGCTGGGAACTCTCCACTCCATCAGAAAAATGTCTTCCCAGTTCGAGAGAGAGCGCGCGCTTTAAAGGACTCCTTGGCTGTTGGCCAGATCTCTTTCTGTCCATCCCCTCCTTTTATCGAAGAGATGAGAAGTGAGTTTGAGTGGAAATCTACTCGCCGACATTAGAGGGACACAACCGTCGTTTGGCTTCCTCGACGTCTGTTAAATGTTTCATGGTTTATCTGATGGATTCATGTCTTCACATACGCCACATTTATTTCTTTACAGTCCTTCCCTAAAACTAATTTCCTTCCAAAATTGTTCAAATCTATAACTTTTAATAATTTAGGTATAGTAGGGGGACTTAAAAGAATACTTTTATTTGTTGGCAGCACAGTTAATTTGAGTGGGAGCTTCTTAATTTTAACTGTTATAGCTACTAGTGAATGTGATGCAGCTCAGTTTATAAATCTAAAAATTATTTGTACTGATAATATTAAAAAGAAAGGTGATGATAAAGTATTTCACAAGTAGTGTTAGATTAGTTGCAGATAACATGTTTTGTTTTACTTAGTCTCAGTTTGTACACGGTGCGTCTAAGCTCCAAGTTATATCATGTAGCAATCACTCCTGCTCTCCAAACTCTTAACCGTCAGAAACAGTATGTAGAAAGGGTGTATGTGTTGACCTTCTGTGCTCTGACCAATAGCTGAAGCCAGCTGTTAGAACATCTGTGTTTGCTTTGAACCCGCACAGCTGCTGAGAGGTCGGCTCCAACCTTGGGTTTGACCTGCTCCACTGTCCTCACCCCACGGGGATCCCCGCTCCCCGCCTCCACGAATCCTCCCTGCCGTGACACTCCGTCTCCAATCCTGCTGCTGCCCAAAGTTTGCCTGACAGTCAGCAGTAAAGGGCAATACAAACCGTCTTCTTTCTACGATGCAGAAAAGGTCCGGGGCTTTTCTAAGTCTCCATCCATCCCGTCTGTCCCTTCTACCTGTTCGCTGGCAAGCCGGACGCCTGCACCCAGTCCTCCGACTGGACATGCTGCTGCAGAAGTACGTCGACCTCCTACCTCTGAAAAACATATGTCACTTTCATGGGTTCTTTTTTAAAAGTTACATCAACTTTTAGAGTTGTGGAATATGTTCTCTTTCTCCGCTTAGAGAAAATTGCTAGTGGTTGGGTTGACCCAATTATTTTTAGACAGTTGCTAATTTTAAACCATAAAGAGTACACAACTAACGAAGTGACCCCAATGAAAACATTGTGGAAAACAAGTTGTTCAAGAAGAAAAACCAGGAAATTGGCTGATTTTTTCTTCTACTGCTCCACCTGTAGATCAGAGTGTTAGGTAGATCATTACTGCCAGATATTGACCACAGGTATAACAGATTGTGTTAAAAATAGGTCGCTTACAGTAAAACCTCAGCCCTAGTTCTTGTATGTTATCATTCTTATTGTCCGAGAACTGGGCAACACAAAATAGAAACTCTGTTAACGTTGGAGGTTCTCAGTAGTTATACACTAAAGTCACATTATTATTTTTTTTATTAAATGCAAGATTTACAATATTTTCAGTATCACAACGTTACTGTACCGTGTTTAAAACCTGGGCTGCTTACGTTCATGTCAAACGCTGCCTGAACCACATTATCTCCCAGTTATTTACCAACTCCCCTCTAAGTCTGAAAATGTAGCATCTTTACGTGATTCAAATAGCGATTCCTCGTCCGGAAGTCACTGACGTCATGAATCACTGGAAAAATATATCATGTGTAAACTGTTAGATAACTGGGGGGGTGTTCCTATAGAGAAGCTGGAGTTCTCAGACCTGAACATGACAGAAAGACTTGAACAAACTGAGACTATTTAGGGAAAAGCTGTTCTATAATAGAAGGAGCTTTAGTTTTAAACCCACAGTCGTACGCAGTTCTTAAAATACCATGAGACTCTTTGCTAAAACTGAAACCTGACCATTTATGTGACTTGAGTTCTTTGATAAGTTAAATGAATCCCATTAAGTTAAACATGTTGTGGTTGTTAAGGTTTTTTTGATCAACGCGACAGCATGATTGAATGTTCCCCATAACTCCCAAGCTAATAATATCGCCATTGTACTTCATCTGCCTCCTAATGTCCTCATCCTTCCTCTCGCTAATCCACAGCAGACATTGTAATCACGTAATGAGCTGTGATATCTCCTCGCATTGGTGATTTGTCATGATGTTCTGTGTCCGATCATCCGTTTTCCAGATTTGTGCATTCTAAGCTCCTCAGTTTTTTATTTTTTTTATGTTTGTTTCCATCCACGCAGCCACTCCTAACATCGACTCTTCTTGAGCTGGACAAACCCCCTCGGTCACCACTGCCAGTGGAGACCTTAACCAGCGGCTGTCACCTCGACCTCAGCAAAGTGTCCTCTGTGTCACTGGGGTCACTAAGCCAGTCGTCTCCAAAGTCAGTTGTACACACCTCAACTGCGCTGGGCATTTCTTATAAAGAGGTTTTTATCTCTCTTTTTTTTATTATTGTTTTCTTGTTAAAGAGCTAAAGAAACATTTTTTGTTTACTCTTTAAAACGTGGAAACATGGAGAAACTTGCATATTTAGAGTCTGGTAATTAACAGATTTGTTTTCAGTAATTAATGTGTGAACCCATATATAGGATGTTGGTTTGTTGCAATAAGTGGAGAATATAAATAGTGTCAGTGGATTATTGTATTATTTTAATAGATGTTTTAACACATAAATGTTCATTCTGATAGAAAACACCGGTCCCAGACAGTAACCAAGACCTGACACACCATCTCGTCTCGGGTAAAACGTGGTTCTCATTCACTTGTTCATTTTTTTTTTTTCTTGTTCATTCTTGTTTTTTCCGAGTAACTTTTTTGTTCCGAGTAATTCCTAATAGAAAAAAAAATACCAATGTGGTCACTACAAATGAATTACTTCAACAAATAAAAAGGGCTTTCTGATACGTGTCTTGTAGGACCGACGCGTAAGCGCTGCACCTCATCCTCCAGTGATTTAGAAGAAGACGAGAACGAGGAGAAGAAGAAGAAGAAAAGCAAGACTAGAGGCCAGCGTTCTCCTCGAATGAAGCCAAGAAAACTGTTCAAGTCTTGTAAGAAACATCATTCGTCGTTAGACTTCCTCTTGACAAATAATTATCTCTCACTGAAACATTTTCAAAAACACAGAACACCATTGGTAGTAAATTTACATTAAATGATTTATCAAATGGGCAATTATTGTGCATACTCTCAGTTGAGAACGCTTTAGTGTCTTTATGTTATAGCAACAAAAGCTATTCACAGCAACCTGAATGTCTGAATGTTTTCTACCTACAGTTGCTGAGGTGTCTGTGGTGGATGAACTGAGCCGCATAAGCTCCAGTCACTGGGAAGCTGAGGAGGTGGACGGAGACATGGAGGAGGACCTGGAGTTGCCAGATAGGAATCTAAACCCAAACAACCTTTGTCAGCAGTTGAGCTCTGAGCTGAATAACAAGTTCCAGGTTCACACGCATACACTTACACACAGCAAAATAAGTCAGTTTCCCGTAGTTGATTTTATGCCTATGCTGTGTCTGAAAGCACATACTCGTTTAAGACCTAAATTAACGGACTTTGTTTCAGTAAAACGGCCTCCAGAGCCGACTCTTCTGTGACTCGTCTGGATCACCGTTCATATCTATATGATTAATGATTTCAGAACCGTTGCAAGATGATGGAGATCTACAACAAACAGTCCTCCAAGGCGGTTCAGCAACACATTTCCTCCATTTGTGTCCAGCTCAACAAAAAACGGTTTGCTTTGGTGGACCGTTTAATGTTGTAAACAAGTTATTTCTGACCTTTTTATTAACTGAACAAACCAACTTTGAAAGTACTGTGCAGATTTTACCCCCTACTTAAGTTCTTAAAGTGCTGTTAGTGAATATATGCATACTTTCTAGGCCTCAGATTGTCAATATTCTGGCTTTGTTCTGGCTAAACTGTGCATAGATGTATTTTGGGTTGGGTAATTATTTTCTACTCCGCACAGAGCACAAAGGGTTGGGCAAGTTCAAAAGGTTCTTTTGGAGGAGATCCAGAAGATGGAGCTGGATGACAACGTGCTGAAAAGCATGGAGAAAGACCTCACTGTGGGTGACTTATTTTTACATGTATCCATTTCTGTCTTGGAAGAAATTATAAAATCACTATTGCAAAAAATTACTTTAGCCAAATCAGAATGTTTCTAAATCTTTAATCATGTTTATTAAAATTGTTTACAGTCACTCTTCTATCTTGCAGATACTCGGGAAAAAGCAGATAATGACTTTCCATACTTACCAGAAACAGGAAACCAAGAGGTGAATTAAACATTTGTGTGTTTCTGTAGGCAGGGATAGAGACACTTGTGTGTTTCAGACGCACTCTTCATTTTTCCTGAAGTTTGCACTGGAATACTCAGTAAAATGTTGAACAACACACTTGTTTGTTGAATAGAACAAGGACTGAACGGGTTGACTGGAAAATCGTTTCCCCCTGTTGGCTGTCAGAAACGAAACGTCGCCCTGCAGCATGGCCTATTTTTGAAAAGATGCCGCCACGTCTTCTTTATGTAACTAATAAGGGTTTACACGCAATTTGGCTCACCGCAGCGCCTGACTGTTCTCCAGCACACAGAGCTAATAAGCCATAAGCTACGCTATAACCAGCACACGCTAGAACAACCAATTTCCTTTTTCTGTGTGATTATAAAAGTATTCTTTTATTATGTTTGGGGTTTGGAAAAAGTTTTATTTACTGAAAACGCTCACCTTTCTAAATGTTGCTCCTAATTTCTTTGTGTGCTTCAACCAAGGTAAAGTAGCAGAACCAAAGTTTTAGTACAGACGTAAGTCAAACATTAATGTTAGACTGCTTCCATCCTGGTTCTGTGTTAAGCTGTAGTCACACCGACAGTATGGCGTGCGCTTTAAATACGTCGTCGTCGCTACAGTACCATATGAACATCACTTTCTAGTACAATGTCACTGCTCCACCATTGGTTACAGTCAGGGCTTTACTTACATTGCTTATATTATTAGCATATTAGCTGAAAGCAGCCTTGTGCAAAAGAATGTTGTGCATTTTACCACAACAATGACAAAAACAGGTTTCTTTCTATAATTTATGTAATGATTAAATATAGATGCACTGATTTGGGTTTCCTAGTTTTCTTGAAATTTTATCATGGCAATGCTGATTTGTGGTAGTAACATTAAAAATAATAAAGGAATTATAAAATAATCCCTACTTTTTAATCAAAACAGACAACCCTTAATGTTTCTTGGATTTTTAATAGGTTAAATAAATATATTCAAATTCGTGATGCAGATTGATTCGTTTATGGACCAATCAGTGGAAGTTTTTAGTTTTGACACAGCTGATAAACTGGGGGGGAATCTGACCCCTTTCATTGGGTATTAATGCGTTTCTGATCAACAACTTTGTAAATGTGTATTTGTGTAGAAAAACTTGGAATTAAGAACCATCTGAAAACGGTAATGTGGAATGGTTGCAAAGTTTTTGTTTTCTTTGTTGATATTTTATACTGTTCTTTATCATGTCTAGCTAATAGCTTTTCTGAACTAATACACTCAAAGTAACATAAAACCTTGTTAAATCAGATTATTATACAGTATGTTTTTTATTTTTCACCTGTCACCAAACATAAAACACATGGTGCCCTTATTATTTTCCCAGCTTAAATAACTTTTATTCACTTCTATTAATAATTTTTTATTTGAAGTCATTCTGTCTGGTACATCTACCGTTTATTTTGCCATTTTTTGTCTTGAAATGTTTTTTTTTTTTTTTGTATCTTTACTAATATTCTTTAGCCCCTCTTATTTATTTGTGGTCTTTTCTCACCAGAAACGATACATTGAAGAGAGCCTTCCAAAGTATTTCCAGTCAAAACTGGGATTATGAAGAAGGAGTGTTCAAATCCGAGGTGCGACTCACATCCATGTGGTTTTATTGAGGTTGTTTTTTAAAATTAGAGAACCTCAGAAAGAAGTTTCAGAAATCTTTGCTAGGTTCACTTCATATTCTTGCTTTACTCGTAGACCAAATGTCTCATGTCCCTCTTTCTGTTCTCAGATGTCCTTTATAAAGAAAGACATGAAGTCAATCCAGGACAGGCTTCTCAGTGAAATGGTGAGTCGACACCAACACAGACGAACTTTAATGCCTAAAATCTGGCTTTCATGTTCCGCTCTTCACTCAGCCAGATCGGCAAAGTTCCTCTGAAACTCAAACATTCAGTTAATATAAAGTCTGTAGACCTGAGTTAAAATACCAGGTTTTTGTCACGTAGTAAAGATAGAAAACTTCAGATCTTTTTATTTTTGTTGTTCAATGTGACATTAATTTTGTCCAATTCTGATGAAAGGCAAATGGGAAACAACCTGATTGTGTTACGTGTGCACACATGTAACACAAAGCTGACATTAAATTCAAAGCTTATGCGCTAGAGTGAAGCGTTGAAGGAGTGAAAGGTTTTGAGATTTTTTTTTTTTTTACCATCAGAAAAACCCAGTAATTGAACACGGTTGCAGACTTTCAGTATCCGCAGTAACATCCGGCGTTTTAAAATGATCGCGTGTGCACCGTTCGCAGCACGAGGGAGAGATCCAGAGTGTGAAGAGAGGACTGCATGCCTTGTTCTTCCCCTGATGGAGGACCATTTCTCCACCTCGATGAGCCGAGCTCCGTCGACACGTGATGTCCTGCCCGCTGTGCTCACCTGGGACGCTTCTTCTGCCGTTTCCCTTTGGTTTGTGCAGATTTTTCAAGTTTGTTTCGTGACGTGGATTTGTTCTTGGGTGACGGCTGTGTGTTTTTGAGTAAGAGATGTTAAAGACAATTTACACGAATGTTCCTACCTGTCTTAAATAAAATCTGTTTTGGTGTTTTTTAAAACAGGGCATTAGCTTCTGTACGGCTTTGATATTATATATAAAAAATGTTAATGTTTGAATGTTTAAAATCTTAAATGCATCCCGTTGTTTTTTAAACCACCTGTTAGCCTCGTTCCTAATTGAAAATAAAACTGTTTGACAAAAGGAGAAAAACCAAAAACACGAGCCGTTCTTAAAAAACATGTATTTTGAAGACAGTTTTTGGAGTAGTGCTTACAAAGGTTCCCATTCTGATTGACACACTGTATGTACAGTTAATATCAAAGTCACCGACACACTCTCACAGTCTGTACAGTCCGAGTGACACATTATTGATCAGTTAAGAAAAGGTGGCCACATGCACTACTTCTTCGCACTACATGGATTCACACCGATTTGTCAAAGTAGTCCTTGAAAGAGTACAAAAAAATGTAATGTCAGGATTGCTTGTTTTTTTTATTTCTCCCCTCTCTGCTGATCCTGAGAGTCGGAGGATATCCACCAAAGTCTCTTTCCGCCCGCACGCTTCCATGTTGCGTCCAGCAGCCTCCGGGACGCAACGCTGCCCCCCGACATCCCTCTGTCGTTTTCTCCTGCACCTGTTTTCTTCATACCGATAATATGAAGGTGCTGGAAGAAAGTTGACGCTGAAGACATTTAAAAAAAAAAAAAAAAGAAGTAAAAAAGGCTTCAGGCTCATGGGATTTGTTGCCACTAAATGGCATCAGGCAGCTTGAGGAAATTTCTAAGCTCAGCATTTCTTCACAGAAGAAACTTGTCACTTTCACGGCCGGTGGAACCTGAGAAGACAAATGTTCCGTTTGTTAGTGGAGGCGATGAGAGAGAGAGAGAGGAGGGGGTGGCTTTGTCATCAAATCTGGATGTAAAGTCATTAATCAGGAGCTATTTTAAAACTCTGGGTCACTGTTACAACTTGGACCCCTCGCTTTCTAGAAAACTGCGCGGGACATTACACAATCTCATTATTCTGGCCGCCTCCTGGGGGAGAACCTCCACAGAAGCACTCCAATTCTACTGTATCTATAGCTGCGCCGTGCTCTATGTAAAGAGCAAGGAGAAGCTAAATATAGACGGTCGAAGCCCAGAATAGAGCATGCATGCATTACCAAACAACCGCACGTGCTCACGTGCACGCTCAAGAGAAAACAAACCTAGTTAGGTGTTTGCTCGAGGCGTGCACTTCCATCTCTGTGCTCTTGAACTCGTTCAGCTCTTTCCGGATTGCAGCCTGTGGAGAAAAACATAAGACATAATCAGGATGAAACATTTCAAATGTGATAAAGAAAAGAAAAAAAAACATGAACATGCAGGTACTGATAAGCCACAGGATTTGGAGAATTTTGAAATCTCTGAGCTAGATGATTTTATTCATGATTTTTGAGTGTTAGACACAGATGCACACCTTGTCCGCAGCAGAGAGACGGGTCCACGGTTTGTCCGCCCTCCTGTCATAGTCCTGAGCTTTGGCCACCTCCACATAGTCGCTGAAGCGGATCAGGATCTTCCTCTCCCTCAGCTCGTCGACTGTTGGCCTCTGATTCAGCTGAAAAAACCCAAACAAAAAACAAGCCAAGTTTATTTAAATCTATAGAAGCTTATACAGATGTCACTTATTCCTAAAATGAACTAAAGTCTTGTACCTTTCTGTTTAGTCTCTGCTTTATCTCTCTCCTCTCCTCCTGCTCTGTCTGATCATTTCTTTCTGTAAAAAGACAATTAAAAAACACATTAAAGTTTTACAGCACATTAAGCATTACACGACCAAACAGACAGTAAGCCTCACGTTTAAGGATGTTCCTGCTCTCCAGCTCCTCCACATTGGGTCTCTGGCTCAGCCTCCTGCGGAGAAACACCAGAACCACGTTTTGAACCATTTTCTCCTTCCTCTGTTGTTTTTTTTTGTTTTGTTTTTCGCTAAACTGGCTGGAGTTTCTTGACGCCGCGCGTTCTCGAGAGGAACCCCCTATGTTTCCATCTTGCATCCAAACCGCGGCTGTGACGCTTGGGCAGAGGGGCTCCCCACATTTGGAAAAAAGCGATAATCCGCGGACAGAGCGACTCTTCACGCCTCGGTGTCCCAGAGCTGCATCTCTGCACCGGGGATCTCCGCTCAGTCTCCCTCTACTATCAGACTCAATCGCTTTTTGCAGCGGGTCGTGATGGGATGCCGCCTGAGTAGGGGTGGTGGGCTGGACTCCGCTTATCTCCCTGGTTACTGCATAAATAATCAGCTAGAAGTGGAAGTCACGCCCATAGAGGCTTCCCCCTCTTGTATTTACGCACGAGCAAGGCGATGCAGCAGTAACATGTATTTTTTTTTTCATTTTTAAAAAGGATTTATATTTATAAATATGGAAAGTTAGCAGGTGAAATGTATTTCTTATTTAATTATCTATTAAGAGAAGATGGTCAATGTGTCAAAAATGTTTTGTTTAGAGCAGCCTCTCACCTAGATTTGTTTGCAGACTACTAATCAAAGGGAGATCTCAACATTTGGGTTTTATGCCTCAAATTAAAGGAGTTTACTGTTTCGGCTGATCTTCAGCTTTCTATTAGTTTTTTCCAGATATGCGATGCATAAAAAAAACTAAATACTGCTTTTCTTGCAGCTCTGGGTTCAATACCTGCTTTGGGTCCTTCTGCAAAAATGTTTGCATGTTCTCGCTGCACATGTGTGAGTTCTCTTCGGGTACTCTGGCTTCCTCCCACAGTCCAAAAAGAAGACTTTCAGGTTGATTGAACTCTTTCCTGTCTCTTACATCCCCACCTCTGCCATTACATGTCACAAGACATCTAACTGAACCAGCTGCCTTATGCGTTACATTAACGCCAAAAGCAGACAATCAATGCACATTGTTGCACTGCTCTTTCTTATTTTTTACTCCAACACTTCTGTACAAATATTTATAGTTATATTTTAATTTAACTTGGTCCTCATATTTTTTTCATATCCATATTTTTGACATTTGTCATGCACCTACTACGCGAAAACAAATTCCTTGTATGTCCAATAACGTACTTGGCAATAAAGCTTTTACTTTTTCTGAATTGTGTTCTCTAAATTGTCCTGAGTGTGTGTCTCCATGCATGGTTGTTTGTCCTGTCTGTCTCTGTGTGGGCCTGCGATGGACTGACGACCTGTCCAGGTTTTAACCCCCGTCTTTCGGCCGATGCTCGCTGGAGATAGGGACAAGCAGACCCTCGCGAGTGCACAAGGATGAGCGGGTTGGAAAACGGATGGATTGATGTTAATATACTGCAGAATAAATATTGTTATTTGATTAAAATGACTGGAAACTCAACCCACTTATTAGTAACTTTACAAAATAAATAACCTGCTGAGTCTGTTGGACCTTTTGGATGTAAAGTGAACCTGATGTGACAGCCATATATGGAGTAATGAAAGTACTCCACTTTGTCCTAACATACATGTAAATACGCTACTGTAAATATTAACTTTATATTGAAAAAAAGGATTCCTTTAAATGCTTCTGCCTATTTTTTTGTAACTGTTATTAATAAGTAAGTACATTATCCTCTTCTTTAAAATAAAAAATATTGCACATAACTGTATGTTTTTGTCTGTTTTGTATCATCACTGTAAAATATTATATAATCTGTTATGACTCAGTACTTGAGCAACCTTTTTTCTAAAAGACGTTTTTACTCTTACTTGAGTAAACATATGTTGAAGTAATGCTATTGTTTCTTGAGGAGGATTTCTGCCGCCTCCTACCACCTCTGACCATCAAAGTGATCAAAAGGTCTACAATTTGTTTGTGTGTTGGCCTAGAATGAATTATAAATGTGAGCATTTTAAAAGAGCTCAACATCAGAAAGCCTGTGGGATTTTCCCCAGCACACCTCCAGAGGTGGAACGTACAAAGAGAGTTTGAATGCCTCAACACAACAGGACTCCCTTCATCCCCTCACCACAGCAAACACTAGACTCTTTCTAGTTTGGTTCTCTAAAACATCAAACTTTGGTCACATGAACTAAGACCTGGATGCCTGCGACGCATACACAAGAAGTAACAGTTGTTCTTCGTCTGTGTCTGCATATTCACTGTAGATAGGCAACAAAATGTATCTCCTTTGTTCACAACTCTAGCACAAATGTTACTGTAGGTAAAGGCACAACATATAGCAAATGTATTGAAACCTCAATAACGCTCTATGCAGATTTATTAAAGAGCAGGTTGTACAGCAGTAAATATTAGCAAGTGATATAATTACCATGCGTTCATACTCTCAATGCCAGCAGTAAACTAGTGATGCTTGTTGTTTAATTCAGAAAATTGCTAAAGAAAGCCAAATAGCAGCAACTTTTTCAATACCAATACAATTTAGTTGGAAATAACCTATTTTTTCAATGCATTGAAAATGTATTTACTTTCTGAAGTTTTACACTGAAATTATAACAAAACATATTGAGGATCTTTCTTAAATCCTAGAAAATCTGTATATTTTCTATGCAGTTTGTTTTGCCCTCTATTTCCAATAACTTCAATTCTGTTCTACATTGTGTTACTGATTCCACGTAAATATAAAAAACTTTTGACCAATTAACAAACCACAATAATTATTTTAAGAAATTACTCAAAATCTTCCGCTGTCAAAACATTCCGCAGGTGGATTTTAATGGTGTGGATTATCGTTCAGTTTATTGTTTTTTGGGATTTAAAATTGTGATTTACTGTCACAATGATAAATTGAATTAATTAATGTTCAAAAAATTTAAAAAACCCATCCAAAATAGTTTTTTTTTCCTTTCTTCCTACTGATTGTTTAATTAGAGTGATGATAAATAGACAAAATATATAAATAAATGCATTTTCTTTTTGCATTTTAGTGATAGAAAATACACTTCTTTATGAAACTGGTGTCCTAAAGAAGTTTATTTTGAATTAGTATGTTTTTCAAAAATACTATTTTTGTGATAAAATATTTTCTCCAAATAGCCCACTTCTAATGGGTTGGCATTAACAGCCATTTGTTTCACAATAAACGGTGCCATTTTATGACATAAAACTAAGTAAGTCCAAACTGCTTTTTTGCTCATGTACATGGAAAACAGGGGATTTAAGAAGTTGGTACTTATCGGTAAATGTTGTAGAACAGCTGCTTGTTCTTATTCGTACAATCAATGTTAATCCTACTTAGGTGGAAACTGAACTTTGACCATAGTTGTGTAACAAAAACTCCCCACATATAACCTAATAATATTAATCCTAGGCTAAACTAAGAAAATTTGCATTATTTTTTTTTTTTTATAATTAAATGAGAGACATGTCTCTAATGTATCGTCTTCCATTATCTGTTTTACATCTCAGCACTATTGGAAAACACAAAGTCTAATGTTCTATTGTTAGTAATTGACAAGCATCATTAGACGGCAGTAATCCTCTGGTGGAACAAAGATTAGAAAAGAAACACAATAATCACAACTGTTTGCAGACCATGTAGAAATCCCAAGCCGGAATTCCATCAGTTACAAAACCCTGATAAAAAGGGAGATGCTCGTAGTTGCCTTGCTTGTCAAAAGCTTCTCCTTTGATCAAATCAGTTGGTTTTTGCGGCTATCTTTAGATGCCATCATGTGGGAAGCAGCCAGGTCTGCTTATTCTTTTGTTTCACTCACAGATAAACAAAACAGAGCTTCAAACGCTGGTGCATTTTAAACGGACACAACGGAAAATCACCAGCAAAGCCCCAGCGAGTGTGAGCATCCACTGTAATATTGACCCAGTCACTGGGTTGCTTAGCAACAGTATCTTGAAGACAATGGTGTGTTTCTGCAGAACTTCTCATTTCTCCCTGGTAACACGGAGAGAGGGGAGGATCTCACCACATCCCCGGTTGTATGTGCTTTAAATGACAATCTGCAGCTATTTTTGGAAACACATAGCAGATCTTTTTTCTGCCCGCTCGGCTGGAAATAAGTATGGACAGTGTAACTAAATTTATTCGACTTACGCTAAATGTACAATAAATCTTTTTTTTATTTTTAAACCTTACATATTCTTTCTTCATGTAATAGCAAATTCAATAATTTACCTTAGAGTTAGGGAGATTTTTGTGTTTTACATTGATTGCAACAGAAATTATTGGTGTAAAAGTTAGATTTTATTCTTACAAGATGTATAATAAACACCCAGATCTTTAGGAATTTTCATTTTTTTAACCGCTTTTTTTTGTGTTAAAATAAGGAATACTAGTAATTTATAAGTTTGCTAGTTGAAGAAGGTATGAAATATTCTCACACCAGACGGGGATAAAAACTGCATGTGGGTGGATGTTTGGTCGTTAATTTCAGCTGCCAACCGCACCTAGAACGTAAAATGAGCCTTTCCCAGCTGTCTCGTAGTACTGTAGATGGGGCCCTACCTCCTCCCACACTGATTTTATTCCTGCTGATATAACTCCCCGGCATTTGTGAGGAGGCTGCAGTGCACGAAGGTGGAATGCATTATTGAACGGTAGCAGGAGCTAAAATTAGAAGCAACATGGCAGCGTGACTGTAGAGCTGGGCTAGCGCTCGAACTAAAGATAGAAAGGTCATCTATCCCTGACACAGAGTAGAGAGAGAGTATGTTATCATCCATCATCTGTTCTGCAGCAAAGCACAAAGCTCAAAGTAAAACAAAAGAAAGGATTAAAGGTTGGAGCCATGCAAAAATGCACCCGTGCTTACAACGTTGTTTTCTCTTTCAGTGACTGCCTAATGGAGCTCCATTATCCTTCACTTAACCGCTCTGAGCTATAATTAGAAAGGATTTCCCTCTACAGCTTTGCTTTTCAGAATTATGAAGAAAAAGTGGCATCTAAAAAACCCAGAGTTTCAACTTTCTGATCTAAAAAGATGACTATAAAGTCTTTTGTCCAGAAATTACATTTAAGGCTACAATTGTAAATGATTTAATCCTCATGCTGCTTTCTTGCACGCTAATGTCTCTTACATCACCTCTAGTTGTGCTGCATCCTTGCTCTATTAAGCTTGCAAACTGATGAATGCAATTTTTAAAATAAAATTATAAACAATTCTCCCAGTGATTCTAAGAAAAGAGGAAAAGGCAGTATTATTAGTTGCCCACCAGACAGCCGATGGATATTGTTCTCCGGAGTGTGGGTGGCACTTTGTGCTTGGCTGCGAAAGATTTCACAACGGGTTATGTAACGCTCTGGTGTGTCTCGGTTTGATACGCCGGTGTTAAAGATCCCGAGTCTGGTAATAGATCCAAATGTGAGATCCCTGCTGTCAGTCTGTGAACATTGTGTAGCTCAGCTGTATTGGGAACAAAATAACTCCACTAATGTCTTTACACAAAGGTACGAAAGCGCACATCAATAACGCTTCCTGGACCGAGTCTGCCTCACTCCCGAAATATTCAGTAGACACACTGATGGTAATCTGAGAGCTTTTAAGAAATAACTGAACATGTGTGAATATATAACAACAAAAACGTGTGATTTTCATGGATTTGGAAGCTTGCCTATAACAGACGCACCACATCCTGCGCTGCGATTATTTTCAGCTTTAAATAAAATTATTACGCGTTGGTAGATGAATAATTATACTGGAGCTTTGTGGATCAAGAACACGTCTGGAGATCTCTAAGTGATACTAAATGTAAACAGTTATTCTGAGTAAACTATGGAAGGTAGAATAACTTAACATTTGAAAGCTGTAGGATGAACCCAGTTGTTTATCCTAATAACACTGTAAATGATGGTGATGTGTGCCGTTATGCATAAACTTTGTTTTCCAAAAAACACTATACGTGCATCCTCAACTACCTAAATATAATTTTCAGGTAATATCAATGTGTGCCCATTGTAGACATAATGTACAACATTTGCTGACACATCTTAATAACAGAGAGATATTAATCAGAAAATAAACTGATTAGATTTAAAATGTGTTGTCCAAATAATTATTTTATTTATTAGGGGGGTAAGATCCCTGCAAACTAAACTGACCTCTATTCCTACGTAGTACATGTGACAAATTTGGAACAAACAACGTTCATCAAACGTTTTGCAACATCCCTGCGGAGTAGTTTTTTCTCTCCTTTATAAAATGGTCAGTCAAAGTGGTAACAGCATTTACAGCAAGTCACTTAAGTCCCGAAGCAGCAAGGCTTCAGATCTTTACGAAGCTGTTAGTTTTTTATTAGATGTATCGTGAGAGAAATATACATAATAACATGCTCAGTTTGTCACATTGTAACCCAAAAGTAATGGTGGTTTTATATTCAATTTAATTCAGTTTATTTATAGTCCCCTGTTTCACAGCACAATCCTAATCCATTTCAATCCTAAATATATTTTATTACACATTAACCATCGTCTTCTAATAATTATTAAGTTAGAGAAAAGGCTTGAACTGCCTTGTCGCTGAAATGTGCTATACAAATAAACTTTACTTTACCAATCAAATGTACATTCCAGTTCATTGTAGTTATAGTTTGAAACGTGTATTTATAGTTTTTACTCTGATTTTTTTTTTTTGGCAAAAACAACACAAATCTGTAGGAGAAAAAAAAACATTTTCTTCTAAAGTTCTACAGTAAGGAAAAGCGTGAAAGCTTTTATTTCTTACTTGGCAAGTTTCATCTCTATCTGCTGACGGATTTCCTGTCGCTCCTGATCACTCCGTGCTGGGAAGATATTTTTGTCCTCCAGCTCCTGCTTGCTTGGTCTGTTTCGTAGCTTAACTGCCAACAGCTCCTTCCTTAGCCTGCGAGGAAGAGTACCTGCAAAACCACACACGTATTCCACCAAAATGCTAATAATTTGGCTTAAGTAGATGATCAATATAGCAACATAGATGCACCATAGCATCTAGGTAGGGGATTTTCATGATAGCTTGAGTAAAAATGCAACCATAAAAAAGTATATAAACTATACAAAAGTAATAGAAGAAAACAAATATTACAACATGATGTAAAAGCTTTTATTCAAAGCAGGAAAGGCAGAAATATTACCAATTCAAAAATAATCTAACATATTGACTACTCGAGCTAAATTCTGAAGGTTTTGTGCAGTCTCGCTCATTGCCACAGAATAATCTGGCCTCTCAAAAACTTTCTCAGGTAAAACTATAAGCTGTAGAAATTGTATAATTGAAAATTTTAAAGGGTCTAAAAACCGCAACTTTTTAAAACAGGATTGATTTGAAACTAAACTGATTAGTGATGTAAATATAAATAGTTTTTGGATGATTTAACCAATGTTTTCTGTTTATTTTTGACATAAAATGTGGACTTCCCTAACCTAGATCTAAAACAATCAACATTTAAAATAAATACTTTTAACAGCATTGTTTATGTGTTTGTTCATTAGAATTTGTGTCTCTATATATGTATTGTGGGAAAAATCATCAACTGTCTCTCAAGCTCTTCTATGTCCCATACTAATATTACCTTTTTAAACATATAAATGCTGCACAATCTTACTTGTAAAGGATTTATTATTTGGTCAGGTGGTATGTATAGGGTGGGTAGCACTTTTTTGAAATGATACAATGTTGTGTCTGGCAGATAAACTACATAAGATGAAGCACATAAACCAAACCATTGGGGGGGGGACATTAAAACTAAAATTTGAGCAACAACAACAAATCCTCTAAAACATACATGCCTGAACAATCACTGCTTACACTTTGAGCAAGTCGCATAAGGTTGTGAGACCCACCAGAGATGACAGACTCATTCCAGCTGTCTAAGTCGAAGGGAAGCCCAGACGTGTTGGAGAAGCACTGGTCCAGCCGTACATTCTCCTTGTTCTCCTCCGCTTCCTTCCTTGGCCAGTCAGACCGTCCGGCTCCTATGCAGCCGCCAGGCAAAGACGACGTGTGCTGGTTGTCAGAGCTGCAGGAGCGAGACAGCCGTCCGTCAGAGCACCATAGCCGTTGAGGTGAGCTCTGTTCACAACCTTCGCGGACACTGAGAAAGTAAAATACAGTATTAGATTAACGGTCTTTATAAAAAAGCTGCATTTTTTATCTAAAGAAGGAAAAGAAAGAAATTGTTTTGAACAATAAAAAAAAACCACATGATTTTTTCCCCCCTTGCGATAAATCAGCCCGTAAATTCTTTTGTGCCAAAAAATTTGTTGAAATAATGACAGGAAAAATATTTTATCACTTTCTTCCAGATAATGATGTAAGCTTTGTAAGCTTTTGATTTACTTACAACATTTTAAATAAATGGAGACACAATTGTGAATCCTTGTGTGACATCATAAAATAAATAAAACCCAATGAAATCAATCATGATAACAGAAGGAGAACAGAACTGTGGGCGTCAAAAATATTGACTCATTCTTGCTAACAATTTTACAATAGCTAAAAGTGGTACATATGTGTACATACATAACCTGAACATGGATATATGCTTCGTACTGTTCTGCTGTGCATGGGTCGGTCCAGCCTTTATGAAGCTGAATGTGTTACGCTGTGAAAAGTAGAGTAAAAGTAGATGATAAAAAGTAAAAGACCTTAAAGAATCTTGGTCTGACAAAAAGTTTCAAGAGAGTGCTGTTATCTAGAGTGAAATTCAATACCACAATGGGTGGAGATACTACTCAATGAGGAAGAAGCCATGTTTCCAAAACAAACATATAACCCCATATTACAATTTGCAATTGCACTCAATCATGAGAAACTTTTGGAAATACAACTTGTGGTCAAATGAAGCTAAAAGTAAAGTGTCTTCCAAGAGGACCTTTGTTACATTTGGAGGAAAAAATCACCATAGCAGAGTCAGAATGAAGTTATGCGGATGTTTTATCCAGAGACTGAGAGGTGAATCTTTAGGAAGGAACAATATGTTGAAAACTAAAGTAATACCTTGAGACTTAAACCAAGCAGTTCAAATTAGACCACAAATGCATCTTCAAAATGGGCAATGACTTTAGGCATTTGACCGATACCATAAGGAGGACAAAATCAATGTTTTAGAAGAGCGGATTTCTGAATAAAACGTGACTGTTCCACCAATTCAGTCAGAAGGAATAAAAGAGAAATAAAAGAGAAAGACTATCACGGCATCAGTCAATGTCTGGACACACTGAGTACATTTGGGGTAAAACTATGGAATCTGAGCAGAGACCTGATAAAGCTGATAAAGCCTTAACATTAAAAATGAATACTATGAAATTATTTATTGTGGCTCCTGCTTCTAAAGTAGGCAGTGTCACGGTTAAAATGTGTCTCATAAATTAGGCATCTGCAACCGGCTGGATAATAGGTTTTATGATTTGAGGAAAAACCCTTTATTAGAAGAATATTTTACAAAAATAATTTTTTTGTGTGTGAGAGAAATATGAACGTAAAGGATTTTTCTGTATTTAGGGACCAATTAAGTTTCATTTGTGCATTTTTAAACAAACAATGTAATAAATATTGACAACTAAATAAATAACGAGGAGCATTTAGAGGCCGAAAAGGCTACAACTTATATAAACAGTACAATACTAACCTTTCATGTCGATTCTTGAAAGCAAAGGCTCTCTGCAGCTCCTCCATAATGCAGCTGGGTGGCATGGGGGGGTGGATCATATTGCCCAGATGTGGGGAACCCGAAGAGTTTGTCAGGGGTCCTCGTAGTGGGAGGATCATTGAAGACAGACTTTCTGTTGCCCTCGGTAGAGGCTCTTTGGGGAGGTAGGAATTGGGCAGGTGAGCTGGGAGCGACACCGGTCCTGAATCTAAAACGATACAAAAAAATCATCCAAATTCCTCTTCTTTAGGCTGTATTTGTTTACATATTTAAGATCCATGTCTCAATCTCTGGAGACAGGTTAACAAATTTATTAAAGTTCCATATAGGTTTTTTGATCTTGAGTTGGCAGACTTTAAGTATAGTTTTACACCACATGCTGTAAAAACATGTAATCATGTAATCTCTCTAAATCAGGGGTCTGAAGGGAGGACGGATGGACACCTGAAAGGAAGAAAGTCAGGACACATGGAAGAAAGGAAAGAAAGGAGGACAAAAGGAAGGAATGAGGACAGGTATGACACAAGGAAGGATAGAAGGCAGGAAGGGATGACCTTATAATGGAAGAGTCAAAGTAGGAACACAATGGCAGAGAGATCAGAGGAGCAAAGCATGCAAGCATAAAAAGGAGGACCGTAACAACCCTTCAACACCTACTTTAAAAAAAAAATTCTATACTCCTGTTTTGCATCACTTATCCATAAATTCTGAAATCAAACGTTGGACAATGTAGACAACATTCATTTTTTTCCCACCTGCTGTCTGTGAAAATTTGTGCACCATTATTCTACATTAAATTTTAGCACCTTTTTTTGTTACCATATAGCTTGCATCCTAGCAGAACGATGCTCACCGTCTTTAGAACTCAGCTGGGGCAAAAGTTTTGGAGGTACTTGTGGTGGTGACGTTCCTGGAGAAACTTCCTCTTCCGGTCTTTCTTCCATGTGATCTCCTGTGTCCTGCAGCCCCTCACATGGATCCCCCGCGACGCGTGACTCTTCCTCTGCGTTTTCCTCCGACGGTGCTACATTCTCCTCCACCCAGTCGCAGTCTTGGAGAGGAGCACCCACTGAAGCATATTTACAATTAAAAAAAAAATGTTACAATTCATATCAGAAAGGAAATATCTATATACTATAAAACCTAAAATGACAGTTCACTGAGATATTTTAATTGCAAAGAAGATTGATGTAAAAAAAAAAAAAAAAAAAAAGTTCAATCTAGCTTTCATAAATTTAAAATTTTCTCCTAAAGAGACTGTTCTCAGCAGAACAATCCTGTTATGGTTCACTCAGTATTTTAGATTTCAGATTTATGACGATGATCCAACTCCAGAATAACTTTTAAAAATTAAAGTGGTTCCTTAATGTGGGATTGAAATAGAAGCTTTATATCAAAATTCAACTTTAGCTTTTTAATGACTGGATGTGTAAATAAACAGAAATCTTTCAAGGCAACTGATAGATGAATTTCTAGTGTTTGTAGCACCCCATTGACCATGTAGCCCTGGGCAATTAGCCGTAGTACCCATATGAAAAAAACTGAACACCTTATCATTTTCAACATCTACAAAAACGCAATTCGTTCTTGAGAAACTTGTACAAATATGAATATCTGAGTAGTTTAAGGTAGATGGGGTTGAACATAACATTTATTTGTCTTTGCTGCCCTCTTCTGGTGAAAGAAGAATATTAGTTTATGAGCAGATTTATGTGTGGGGACAAAAAAAAAAAAGCCTAAAACTATTTTAAACTGTTATTTTTACAACACTTATACATATTTTTAAGTGAATCAAAACTGTAATGTCAACCAAAGTAAATGAAATCCTACTAAGACGTTTACACACACAGAAAAAGAAGGTCAAATTCACACAAGAAACACACCTAAAGAGGGAAGCTCCTCCTCAGGACCAAGGTACTCAACACTGCTGACTGTGAGGTTAGGATTCAAAGGTCCCCCAAATCCTCCAAGTAAGACTGTCCCATCTGAGCAGCAGCCTTGAGTGGGAGAGCTGGGGTCGTGGCACATGAGACCGCTGGATAATGCTACATCTATTTAACAAAAAAGAATAAGAAGAGTTGCAATGGAGTAGGTTATTTTAATCGGGTAGATTCCTTGAAAGAATTTCATTTGTTTCCTGTTGAATCGAAGATGGGTTGAATGGTAAATCATGTTTATCTAAGTTACTTTCAATCAATCAGCTAGAGGCTCCAGAACTGAAAAGGTTTAGAGTAAAACGCCCTCCAAAAAATACAAAAAAATAAAAGAATATAATAATTGCGCTCCTACGTGTTGTGGGGATTCTTAGCTTCTTCATCAATTCATCAGCTTAAATGATAAAATGTTAGAGCCACTTATTTACTTTTTGTTAACAATAATTGACTAAAAAAATTTAAGTCGGATAGTCGGATATCTTAAATATTTTTTAAACAAAGCATTAGGTTTTTATAAAATTGGGATCAATCCCCATGCATTTTGTATTTATTCATTGTTCATTTCTTCATGTACCTAATCTTTGTTATATATTTGTTTGATGACCTAAGATATTTAGGTGTAACAAAATGTATTTTGAGAACAATGCATGTCAAACGGCTATACACAAAATAGATTTTAATCAACATTGAAAATATAGAGGTGTCAGTATGTGCTGTTGTGTTCTAATTAACTTTAACTACAATGCCAAACTGCAATTTACTTTTGCAATTTGATTATAAAATCTTAAACATATCAGTAAATTGCATTATAGAAGTTGATGTGCTGTCATTTAAACAACTCCAACAGTACAGGTGTAGTTTTCAATATTTTGTTTCATTTATCGCCTTTCTAGCACATAAACTACATTACTCAAATCATCTGCCTGGCTTTGTTGGAATATTAATCCATGCTGATCTTTACAGGCATGATTGGAAACTGACATATAGGCTAAATTAATTCCAACGGCTCAATCCTAAACTGCCTCATCTCTTCACCCACGTCCCTTCATTAGGTTTTCCTAACCTAATTCATTAGAACAATTTAGGACTAATGGGGTCACGTGAGCATTAGAGTGGATGGTGGAGATCCAATGCCTCTAGCAGATCTAACACCTTCTACAGTACCTGTTGAGCTCTGCTTGAGTTTTTCATTTTTCTTTTTCCTCCACTTCCAGGGCTTGAAAATTCGCCCCAGGGTGGCCAGCTTGCTATTACGTCGGATGGGTGGAGTGTGAACCCCTGTCACCACGCAGCCTGTTCTGAGCACCCTCTGCTGGTCCACAAGTTCGACTGCAGGAACAGGAGAGACAGGGAGGCGACCAGAAGTTTTTTGGGAGGGAGGAGGAGATGACATGAGGGTGGTGATAGCAGATATATATATGAACAGGTTCAGATATGGAGAAATTAGTCAAAAGGGAGTATGGAGGTTCAGAGTTGACAGTATGGGGGTAAAAAGTGCAAAAAAAAAAAAAAAAGAAAGGAAGAAAGGGGGAGAGAGAAAACAGGAGTCCAATTAGTATGCTCACCTCACTGAATAAACCATGATGGAGTCCAAGTGCTGTGAACAGATTAAATTAGAAAGACTAATTCAATCATGGCACACTCTTGCTACGGCTGTTATTTTCCCTCCCACTGAGTAACACGTCATCTATCAAAATAAATATCTTTCTCGGTCTAAAATTTGCGGAGAATACAGCGCCACTGTGACAAAGGGTGCCTTATGAAAGATGTATCATCCTGATGACCAACAGGTGCTTCAGCCATGGAGCTGCATGAAGGAGAATAATCACTTTAGTGTCTGATAGTGTCAGATTTTTGTTTTCTTATGGTAAACGTAAAGCTTATATAGTGTCTTAGATATTCACGTCCTTTAGACTTTTTCATATTATGTCAGTACTACAACTAATCATAATGCATTTTATTTAGGGATTTTATAAAAGCTAAGTTTTCATAAGCATAATAGAAGATGGGTTTTGTATACAATTGCCTGCAGATGTAAAAACAGTCCTTCTGAGTGAACGTTATTCTCATAATAAATCAATTTGTTCTCTGTATTCCTCTGAAAGAACATCATAAAGACCAAAGTACATGGCAGAAAGTTCAGGGAGGAGGTTGTGGAGAGGACTGAAGCAGCTTTTCGATAATGATTTCGATGATACATAGGTTTAGATTGTTTTTGTTGACTCTCAAAGAAATAGGAGACCATGTAGACCAGGGGTGCCCAACCTTTTTTGTCCCAAGAGCTACTTTTCAAGTAGCCAACCTCCTGAGATCTACCACTCCAGTGTCAACATCGCAAACCCGCACGGATTGTTTCCAGCCTGCAGTAACTACCCTCACAACACGTTTTGTTGTTGTCATACAACCATTAGACATCACATCACAAACCCGCACTCTCTCAAACAGACACACAGACAAATTCCTCACACACACACACCAATCTGCATGATGAGCAATAAGCATAACTGACCAAGCAAATAAAAAACCAGATAAAAAACAGTTAGATCTCTGTTTGAAAAAAGGAAATCACTTCCTACCTTAGTGGGAGACCTGGCACTGAGGAGGCTAGCTTTTTGTACCGAACAGATTACTGATTACTTCACTGACTTGTCACTTGAACAAATCATTTTTAGGCAGCAGGGGAATTCATAATTATAAATTTTGGAGGGAAACGAGATTGCTAACACATCATTGAATGCATATAGGCTACTGACCAAATTTGCTTACATAACTGAGTATATCTGCAGTGTTTCATAACGTACAAAAACCTTAACAGAAGTAAAAATACCTTTTATAAAAAGGAAAATATGTTTATGTATATGTTTAGATTGAAGACCTGGAATGAATGCTTTACTTTGGACATAATTATTATAATTTTTGCTTTCATGCAAACTTAGTTGATTGTGCTTGTGGTTTGATAACTTTAATTTATAATTCACTGATAAAAATATTCATTTAATTGAAACCGTTTCTCGTTGAAATCAGATTACATGACAAAATAACTAAATTGTGCAAAAATAAATGACCAAACAAATTATTGTAAAGTATGTAAACAAAAAAAAAGTAAAATGCAAAACAAGCTTTAATAAAGAACCACTTTTACTTTTTAGTACAACCACCATACTATTTCTATACTATAACTATTTACTTATATATACATGTGCAGGCACACCGTTCCACAGCTTCTCCATGATGTTCTCTAGCGCCCGGTAGAGCAGGTAGCTGCGCAGAGGGCGCGCCACGCTGATGCCTATTGCATCAAATAAGGGTCAGAAAGAATTTGTACTTGTAAAAAAGATTTGCACTTGTAAAAAAAAAAGATTTGCACTTGTAAAAAAAAAATATTTGTATCTGTAAAAAATATTTGTACAAGTACGAATTTTGACCCTTTTTTGACGCCTGAGTGAATAGCCAAGTGAATAGCCAATCAGCACGTTGCTTATTGACTTGTCCACTAACCCGGTGCCCACCCACTAGCAACCAGCTATCCAATCAAGGAGCAGCAATTTCTGCCAGCGCGACAACACACAGAGCCCAGTACTGATACAGGGAAAGGCAAAGACATTATAAAAGAATAGATGCTGAATCTACCGTGTCTGCCCACTGGCGCTGACGAGACGTGGGGCCGCTATCTTGGAACACTACCCCGCTCCACTTAGTGCGGCAGGCGCAATCAAGGGTTAACGCATTTAATCAATGATAATATGGTTGAATACAAACCTGATTTCCATGGGATTTTTTTCTGCAACCGTCATACATGTAGGCTTAATACTGGACACAATTTTGCAAAAAGACACACACACTGTGTTTATATATATACTATATATATATATAATTATTTAGTTATACTAACATATTTTTTATGGAAGATTAAGCCTTTAAGATTAAACTCTAGTTTTGAGAGGGTGCTCCAGTGCATCTTTTTATTACTAGTCAAAGACAACATAATACACACAAACACAAGCTCACAAGGCTCAACCCTAGCCCACCCAGCAGTAAACCCAGAAGAAAAGAAATCAGCCACAAGTCCATTAACCCAAACAAGAACAGTATTAATACATTTTATTAATAAAAGACAATAAACTGTCTCCTCAATGTGTTCCCCAAGCTGAAGAACATAGTCTGTTCCCATCTCTTCCCGGATGTTGTAGGTGACTGTTGACGTCTTTGGAGTTTGCTGTCCTGAAGCTTGGCGAATCACCCTTTCTGCAGCTGTCAGCACCTTCCGTGAGCCTTGTTATGAAATCACTAAGCAAACGTTAATTTTCAGGACTAGAAGGTGGTAGCTTTCATCAAATATGATGTTACAGCATCCCACTTCCAACTTGCACAGCACACATCACAGGAGAGTATGGACTAAGATCGCTGTCCAACCGGTGTTTGCACATGTTACGACCCGTAACCCATCGCAACATGAAAGGTCCCTCCTCTTCCCATCCTAAGTAGCCAGCACACACAAAGTTTTACAATGATATTTAAAAAAAGATATGTCTTTGATTTAGCTGAGACAAAAGGTAGCATTTAACGTCAGAATGAGCCAGTGCCAAAACAACAAACAAAAGAAAATATCTGAATAATAATCAACGTACCCAATTGAAAATAAATAAACCAAATGACAAAAACTTACCTCCCTGACTAAAAGAAACAGGAAAGAACTGGGGTAACATAAATGGCAGCTCATTCCTACAAACTCAAAACCAGGATGTTTAACAAACAAACAAACAACACCGTAGTTCGTAGTCGTTAGTTAGTTTTATTCATAAGACCACCAGCCTTTAGATTCATACTCTCAAACTCACAAATATTTCACCATAACTTTGTGTACAAGAACTTTATTGACATAAATATGAATGTTAAAGTTATGCACACCTTTGTCACAGCGATCTTACTCCATAGGAGAGCTGCTTACGGTGAATCTGTCCTTCCTCAATGCTACTTCCCGCTTCTTCCTCAAAATTCTGTCAATAGGAAACCTTCAAAATAAAAATGGGAGATTAGAGTCAAATTTGCTGGTCAACGTTATATCAGCAATAATGCATTATTTATACAATAGCATATTTATATCAGTTGTAATCTAAGCCTTCATGATCTAAGTCTAAGACAGTAACATAAAACTAGGGCAATTATGCTATAAGGCTGAAGATATGATCTGTAAAGTTTCATTTGGTTGGATAGGCAAGTGAACAGCTATAAACACAGCCTAGCTTAAGGTTTGCTGTGTTTTTTCACAAGCAGAAATAAACTACAGTACAATAATATTCTATTAACAAAATTCAAACAATAATAATGTTGAATCTTACTTGCGAAAGGTAATCCCCCGACTCATGGCTGCAATCGCCGGCCGGCCGATATGAACAAAAATATGCAGCACAGTGCTCTGGAATCTTGAAAACTGTTGTCTGCTGCTGTCTTATGTGCAGGAGGACCGCCCCAAGATGGCGGCCGTATTTACAGCTGCCGAAGCAGTCGATGTGGCGTTTATTCTTTGTTATGTCTATGGGGAAAGGAGGATGGAGTCAGAAGAGCGCCTTCTCTGTGTAATGCTGTAGAATATTCCACAGTATTGTTTTGTCATTGTGTGCCAAAACAGAAAAGCTATTCTTGTTCTCAAGAGTGTTCGGTTTGGAAATGTCTGTCCCTAAATCAAAAACCGTGAGAAACCGAAGAGCCAAGTCCACCTGCATCGGGCCTCACAGGAGGGAGAAACCCACTAACTCTATCTGAATATCTAGCCTGAATATCCAATATCCAACTTTAAAGTAACCGTTTAAGTTCACCATGCGCTTGACTCCATCCTCCTTCTGTTACTGGGCTCTGTGTGTTGTCGCGCTGGCAGAAATTGCTGCTCCTTGATTGGATAGCTGGTTGGCTAGTGGTTGGGCACCGGGTAAGTGGACAAGTCAATAAGCAACGTGCTGATTGGCTATTCACTCAGGCGTCAAAAAAGGGTCAAAATTGGTACTTGTACAAATAATTTTTACAGATACAAATCTTCTGTTTTACGAGTGCAAATCTTCTTTACAAGTACAAATTCTTTCTGACCCTAATTTGATTCCACAGCTGCCGTCCCCGCCACGCAGTGGCCGTCCGGCCGCGCCGAACACGTCCTTGCGGACCTGCCGGCTCAGCTGCTGGTAGAAGCCCACGCAGGCGTGACTGGCTGAAAAAAATTTGAAAATAGTTTTTTCTTTTGTTTTTTTTCATTGTATTTTTTAGTTAGTTTTTTTTTTGTGTTTATTTTAGAGGGTCTGAATCAAAGTTCCTAAATTGGCAACACTGACTTCCTGTCATGTCATAACATATCATAACCTCGCGGGCGACTAGGGATCAGTCCGGGCGATCGACTGGTTGGGCAGTCTTGACCTAGACTGGGAAAGCTGGGAAAGGAAATCATTACACCCAATAGGATCATGGTATCTATGGATGAGCTGCTGTAACCACAGCTCAGGTAGGAGAACCTGCCAATAACAAGTTCTGAACTTCACAGATGTGACTAATATGGAAGACTGGTAGAAAGTAAATCTGAAAGAAAGCCATGAGACAGCAGGCGGTGTGCCATGGGAACACTGCAAATATGAAAGATGTTGGTCGGGTGAGATAAAAGCTGCCTTTCTGGCCTACATGCTAAATCCATCACATGGCAAAAAATGAACTCCTTCACACACCATCCCCTCTGTAAAACATCATGCTCTGGGAATGTTTTGCTTCAGCAGGAGATGATCAGAGGTGAAGACCGACCAACTTGATTAACCTTGTTTCCATTTTTACAGAGAAACATGAGCAAAGACCAAAACTGGTAGAGAAATAAACCGAATTGTGGCTGTGACTGTGTAAAACGAGGTTGTGGAATTGTTAAGGTGTTAGGGATGAAGACAAAAACAGCTTCACACAGATGCAATATATTTCATTAACTTGCTAACCAAAAATACACTGATGTTGGGGTTCTTTACTTGTTTAAATGTGAAAAAGTTTTACCACTTGCAGATTATTAGGTTCAACTCAGTTTACAAGCAGTACAATTGTAATGTCCCTCTCTGTTTTTAATCGTGATTCCGTTCATCATCTCTGTATCTTACTCTTGAAAATCCACAAATATTTTTTCATTATGTCATTCTGAGCCTGGTTAAGCAGCACTCTTCCTGTTTGCGTTCTGCATGCAACAACCTATTAATGTTTATTAAAAGCTTGTGGATCTTTCTTTGCAAAACTTAATTACACAAGAAAAGTAAAATATACAACTGCTTTGAAGCATCCAGACAGCAAGAATAAAACAAATCCCAGTCTTTAAACTTCTTGGCCTGATATTTAGATGAAACAATGCTGTTTTGCCCTAAACAACAAATAAAATACTAGATGAAACAAACACAAACTTCTGCATGAGAGTCCGGCATTATTGATCCCAATAACACCATGGTGCAATATTTCCAGCTCCTCTGTCTACAGGAAACATGCGTTTGAATGAATGACGGCTTTGACTCATATTAAGCAAAGTGTGGGCCTATAAATCCGTGTGCCAGTTTCAAAGAAAGCCAAGAAAACGGAAATGCACATTAAATACCATGCCTTAAAGAGCTACATACGTCAATGTCACACGACAGGGTAAAAAAATAAATAATGAAGCAATATCTTTCTCTATGAAGTGTTCAAACAATCAGCTAAAGAGGCTAGAAAGGGGATGATCAGGGAGGATGCTTGCAGAGTAGAGGAGCAGCTGACTTCTGTTACAAACCCTTGTATACTTCTTTGAAGCACATAGTAGGTAAGATAAAGTGGATTAAGGTACTGACTTGGAGAGAAATAGAGGAGAAAGAGAGTCATTTATTTATTAGTTTTTGTTTTATTTTTATGAAGGGCAGTGGGGAACGAGGTAACTGTGCTTTTTTCCCCCGAAGATCAGATCAGTGGACCGACCATGCTTCTTCGTCACCGCCATCATTACTGTGGCATAAGCGGTGGCGCCCGCTGAATCCAGGTCAAGCTTGAAGGAAACACAGCCAGTCGGTGGTGGTAGAGGGGGTTGGAGTTTAAGGAGGGAGCGAGGGGGAGTAGCAGAGGAAGAGGTGCTGTGTCTGCGTATAAGGAGAGCATGTGTGAGCAGAGAGACATAAGTAGGAGGTGGGGTTTGGCCTGCTGCTGTTGCCATGGCGACTACATCCAGATGCTGCCGCAGCAGTGAGACAGAGGGGTGTAGGGAGGAGGAAGGAGGAGGGGGGGACGACTGGGTTGCGCTTACAGCAGATAGAAAAAGAGGTGAGAAAGGGGAAAAAGAGACCTCCCCACCAAACAAGCATACGCCTTATCTAAAGTCTATGGCAGCACCCACTGCATTCTGGGTAAGGAAGGAAGTCACACAGAGGTCTGTCTGTATCTTTCAATGGTTAGATGGATGTGGGGTGTGGGGGCAAAGGGAGATTCCAGAGAAAAGCAGAGAGAAGAAGAAGAAGAGAGAGGGAGGGGACTGTTGCTATACGGAAGAGCTTGCCAGAAAACCCCGTGTCGGCCAATCACAAAGCAGCTATTTATAATGCCTTTTCAAGCAACTTCAATTTTCATAGAAGGTGTGTTTATTCAGAGAAACCGGCGCCAGAGTCGGGTAAAAGCATGGGCACGAGAAGCTGCATCCAAATGTGTGTCGGATAGGCATGAATGGACGGCATGTACCATGTTGAGATGAGGCGGCGCTCTAATTAATATGCTAATGTTAATAGGATTTATTAAATCCATGAGTAAATCACATGCATGAACCACCAGTCAGTGTGTTGAGCCCCT
The DNA here is from genome assembly GCA_032876305.1 of Orestias chungarensis. Taxonomy (NCBI): domain Eukaryota; kingdom Metazoa; phylum Chordata; class Actinopteri; order Cyprinodontiformes; family Cyprinodontidae; genus Orestias; species Orestias chungarensis. The sequence goes on along the minus strand of JAVLVB010000890.1, from coordinate 1,482,046 downwards.
CTTTCCAATACAAGTCTGTACAGAATATAATTACAGAGGTTGGCGTCACAGCTTTGCACGCCGTAACACTTCCAACTCTTCATAAAAACATGATTTAATTTAAAAAGATACTGTAGGATACAACAAACTCTTCCCAGGATTGGTGATGTTAGAGCCCGGTTAAAATTAAAAAAATTAAATAAAAGTTAAAATGTTTAAAAAAAACATCAAACTGAACCAGTGAATGCTCTACCAGGGAAACCACACCCTGCTTTACCAGCCTGTCAGCACATTAAGGACACATCAGATATCTCCCACATATAATCTTCAAGCACATCCCCCCTTCCAAGTATACAAAAGATGGGGTGAACCAAATAAAATCTGTCTGAGAAATAGAGAGCAGTATATATAACCAACAAAAAAGCAAATAATCCCAGCCGCTATTCTCTGATGACGACTACTGTAGCAAAAAATAAAATAAAATAAAATAAAACAAAGAACACCGAAAATCAAAATTGGTATGGTGAATATATTTCAGACTCAAATCTCTTTCTGACCTTCTCAGATTTAGGAATGAAAGTGAAACAGACCAAGTGACAGGATGGCATCAGAGGCCCAGTTTTCCATCTAGGGTCATATGAGGCAACCCTGTTCACCTGACAGACTCATTTGATAAGTGCGCTTTAGACAAAACAGCATCACACAATGAATGAAGGTTCAGAGCCCATGCAGTATTTATCTTACCCCATTGCAACATCATTGTTTATGTAATCATTCAGTTCCCTAAATGTGAAAGGATGACATGACCTGGAGGAAACAGAAAATAGTAAATTCTCAGATCTAACACAGAATTTCTGTTAGTTTTTTAGAGAAAGGAAAGGGATTTATAGCTTTCATAATTGCCTTTAGACTTAATAAAACAAACCACATTTATAGCTGGTTTAAGTGATACACCATGGGGTTTATAGAGGATGTTTAACAGCTATTGTTTGCAGGGTATACGTAATATCTATGTATATTGGTGTAAAGGGAACTGAATTTAAAGGCAGACTGGCTTGGAGGATGTTGCTTTTCTTTCACTTGCAAAAATGCATCCAAGGATGACCAGAGTCCTCAAAGTCGCTTAGTGCCGGTTAAAGCGATACAGACGCCCTCTGACCATGACAGAGGTGTCATTCACCGAGCTGTAAGTCGACGTATGATCACAAAAGTTTTGATAAATACTTTATGAAGGTTAAACAGTTACTTAGTGTTGCTTTAATATTTATAAAACTAGACCTTTACCATTTTTAATCAATGTTTTACATTTATAAAAATTCTAAATAAATTTATTAATGTTATTTACTTATTTCTGATATAGTTTGTGGTAGAGCAGGTAAATATCTGTTTGGTAACAATTCATAGTGCTTTTTTAATCGTATTTTTATTATCATTACAGCATGAAATAAAGTCTGCAAACTTTACTCTGTACTCAGTTTTCATTTTCCAGAATTGGAAAACGATTAAAATAAATCTATCCTTTGCCATACGTTCAAAGACTGTGTATGAACCCTGGTGTTTAGTTAAAAACTAAACTAGTGGGAGAACCATTTCAACACCTTCAGGTCACCCACATATGCCTGCGGTGCTTTGAATGGGTCTTCCATCCACACCATTTAAGTGGTGTGTCAGCCAACTAATGCGCCAGATGCCTTTTGAACCTGTGTGGCAAAAATGGAGCTAAGTAACACCTGCTTCAACCATATGATTATAAAATACACAGAAGAACTAGTACTATTAATGTTGAAGAACATGGGATACGAACAATGTACGTTGTGAAATATGCTAACATTAACCATAGAAAAATGTGCCTATAACGCTGTCTCTAAGGCATCTTCTCTCCATAAAACCTTTTAATATTTATTTCATAGAGTTTGAATGTAGCTGAAAATTGAAAAATTGTGTTTTGATTTGATCATGTCTGCTAACCAGCCAGTCTCTAAAAGGTAAAAAAAATAGAAAACTATAGCTTTTACTACAGGATAAAAATGATTAAGTGTAAAAAGATTAACTTTATATAGACTTAATGAGGTTTTATACAATTGATTAAATTTATATAAAGTTAAATGGTAAATGGACTTCCCTTATATAGCGCCTTTCTAATCAAACTGACCATTCAAAGCACTTTTCACCACCCATACATACATCGGTAGGCAACTAGGGGTTAAGTGCCTTGCCCAAGGGCACATTGACATGTGACAGGGGGCGGCTGAAATTGAACCTGCAATCTACCTGATATAAATTTAAGAACTGGTTTAACAAAGTATTTGTTTTAGTTATTGGCTCACTTGTGCAAAAGAGTTATAGATGCTTTCTTTCCTGATTTTAGCTAAACAGAAGATATGTGACAATATATTTAAAAAAAAATAATTTTTTTAAACTATCTTGCTCATTTTCTTAATGTTTATGCAAAGGGGCTTACATGAATGTTTATAACATTTGTGCGTGGAAAAAAAATAGGCCATTTTAAAATTTAATCAGTGCTGCAGCGTAAGTTGTTGTAAGAGGCTGTGTGGGGAAAAGTGCAGACAGGTTAAATGTCTGGCAGAGTTTGTCTGCTCTACCAAACTGTCTGATTTCTTCAGGCAAACAGTTGTGTTGCTTGTTTTAAATCCTTTGTATAATTATTATTATTAGACATTAAAACATTCAGATTTATGCTTATTGTAATAATTTCCTCATCAGCATATCCATCAAGCTGCTTTATGATCCAAGATGTGGATGGTTGTTGCAAGCTTCCTGGTAGCACCTCTAAATCACCTTTCACTATATAAACTGCCCTTTACTGTACTGTATTTGTGCTTTAGTGGTCACAACATGGAGCCATAAAAAAACATCAGACTTCTCCTTGATATCCCGACGGGCCACTAAAAGCTTAGTTTTCTCACTCTTTTATCTCTGCTAAGACACAAACAGCGTGTGCTTGAATGAAGCACCTAACTACTTTCTGCCATGCCGGCTAACCTACACGCTTTAAACCCCCTGGCGGTAAAATTGTGCTGCCATCTGTCTGTGGCCCCCAGTGCCTTGAGGGCCCAGGCACCGACAGGACACACGCCTGCTGTAAGTGCTCACAGGAAAGGTGGCCATTTTGAGTTTGATATAACAAACAATTTTTACAAAATGACCCCATTCAGCTTACAAAAGGGAAATTCCAATATTTATAGAAATAATAGACGGTGCTAAATAACTTTAAAAAATATATATATTTTACAATGTGAAAGCTAAGAATTGGGGTATGACATTTTCATTCACTAGCATTCATCTTGCTGGCCTTCAGCAGAACATGAATCATAAAACTACTAATGAGAAAAGACCTTTCTTCTTTTCAAAATATTAAATGCATTATGTACAGGTCTCCAACCACAAAATAATTAGGTAAGAGACAGTAATTATTTCTGAAGACGGGAAGGTCATGTTCTTTGTCTTCTCTGATTCTCGTCCAGTTGCATTTTCCCCTTAAATGACACACTTAGTTAAAAAGAACAAAGAACCCTTCTTTACTCATATAGAACACCATTCTAGCAAACAATGCTCTTATTCTATATCTTATTTAATCACAGACACATTTACATTTTCTGTATGCTGGTAGTTGTTTTAAATAAGTAAGCCATTTTTTGATTCCATGAGACATTTTCCTATGAAACAGAGAGAAACACTTCTCTTTCATAGTTTAACTTTAATACTATAGTGAATTTTAAAGATTTGTCTGGTTCAGTACTATGTGTATTTTCTTCAATTTTGTTTCAAGATTTTAAAATGTGATTTTAAAACCATTTTGAGGCCGTTAGGACTCAATGCAGGTTTGGAGTACTGATATATGGCTATTTGCCTTCCTGGTCCCTTTAAGCCATTTTTGCTATAAGATTTAGGGAAAAAGAACAGGTTATACAATAAATGTAAAATTAAAAAAAGGTAGTTTCATATTCACATCTTGACAGACAAAATTGTAGGCAAATATTAACTTTGGGTGACAAATTAACCTTAATGAAGACATTGCAGTCTGAACCAGGTGGTACGATCTGATAAAACCATCCATATTTTTTGTTAATGAAGAACGAGTATCATTGAGTAAAGCTACATGACTCTGCAAAGGTCAAGCCTCCCTATCATCAAAGTGATCACAGGCAAAGTGCAAAAGAACAGCGTGTGGGCTGCTGGCAGCAAGGGAGAGGAATGATGTCGGCCAGGCCAGCAGCCAATAGGAAATGCCTGAGGTTCTTGTTTATTACCATATGCTGGTGTTGAGACTGAGCTTCAGTGGGTGGCTTTCTTTGTAAGGCATTGCTGCTGCATCATCTAGGCGACTATAGGAGCTGTTCTCAGAAAAGGCTGCATCTCTTTTTTAGTGTGTCATGAGCTGTGATAGACAGACAGATGAGTACAGCACTGACAGGAACAAGCTCAATTTCATTCATAATAAGTAAGAGAGTGCTTTGCAAAAGTATTCATAGGGCTGTTTCATTCTAAAGCTACAGTATGTATACTATTTGGTTTGCCTGAAGTTTGTCTTTAAAACCTGACAAAATGTAAAAAAAAGAGAAAAGAAATCAAGAAATTGTGAATTTTGTAGAATGCCCTGTTTTTATTAAAAGTACAGTACCTTCAAAGGTTACCAGTTTTTAGATCTGCTTAAGCAAAAAAATTTAGTAAAAAAGGATATCCTGTTTTGTTAAACATGTCTCACACTGCTAGATCTGCTCAGCCAGTTAAACTAACACCACAGGAAAAAAAACCTCATACCCACTGAGGGAGTATTAGTAAATAAGAAAAAAAAAACAGTTTTGACTGTATTTGCAATGTATGCATTCCGCTATTAAGCTATTTTTAATTAACAATCCCTGCAGTAGTCCAGTTCAACTTAGGATTCAAAAGTACTTTTAAAGTGTTTCTCTCAGAAAGAAAAAGACAAGAACAAAGCACAAACATTTTTTAGGCTAAATAACTCCACATCAGTTGCTCCACATTTCCATTTTTGTTCATACTGACAGTAATTCACCATTCATGATGTAAATTGTCACTATTTTTTACAAAAGAATACAATGTGATAAACTACCAGAAATGTAGAGAAATAGAGTTACACACGCCTCTGTGTTAAAAGAGAAAAACACACAAAAGAGAGAGATACTATTTTTGAGTATCAAACACAGAGCCAGTAGACTGGAAACATGAACACTAAAAGTAGTTTTCCCTTTAACCCACATAGTAGGGAGAGCCTAAAAAGAAAAAAGGACATCCAAACTTCCCCTGAACAGCAAACACTAGGGAGGGAGGAATGTGTAAAGATATCCAGGAAGATTTCCTCTCTTAGATTTTTAGGATCTGCTCTCTCAAAAGTAAAACTTTCATTCTTCTTTTTTTAAGGAAACCTGATTATCTTCTTTTCATGTAAAGGAAGACCAGGTTCAGCCGTATACTCTGTAATATTCTACTGATTAAGAGACTCCAATAACAGAGTCTGGTGGGTGAGCTGTGGTGTGTAATTTACTGCTGTTTTGTCTTCACTGGTTTCAATCAGGGCTTAAATAGTTGATAAAGTAATTTGTGTGTGTCTATATGGGATCTATGGAGAGTCTGTGAAAGTATATATTAACAGCCTACAAATGCTGGTTTCCTAAGAGGTTTCAGTGTCAACACTTGATGATGCAGCTGAACGCTTGCCTTCAGCTGTTAGACTGATCCAAAAGGGAAACAAGTACAAGCCAGTGTAAGGTGTATCAGGAAAGGAGCAATTCACAAGTGATAGCACTGCTGCTCGAAAGCAAGTTCCCACGCAGCGAGGATCCCGCTTACATTCGGATTCCCTCAAATGCACAGCCACGTAGGACCCATTACAAATAATGTGATTTAAAAGCCTGAGCAATGACTCGTACTAGAACAGGAAATACCGTAGAGTGGGCAAAGCTGTGGCTCCTCTAAGGAATCCCAAAGATGGGTTACAAATAGAATGCCTCTTTTTTTTTTTTTTTTTAGAAGAGATATCTTTATCCAACCCTGGCTGAGTCAGGAGAAACTTTATTTAACAGTTGTTGTTTTTTTTCGATATTTCAGGAAAATTAGCTTCCTGAAAAAGAAAAAAAAAGAATGTGTAAATTAACTGTGGATTTACTGCTGCCAGTCATCCATGTCAATTCAGAAGTGGGTCTTTTAAGGTTTAAAAATAATAATAAAAAAGCTGAAGTGCAGAGTTGGAAGTTTGAAAACGTATTGACTGTTCAGACGTCAGAGTTCAACATGGCTGGCCAACAAATAAACTAGTAAATCATATCAGACGAAAGCATAGCGGAGTTTAAGCAGGAGAGGAAGAACAAGCGCGGTAAAATAAACAACACCTAATAAGAAAATAAAAGTGATATATGCTGTTAATGTATTCCGGTAATAATAATTTAGGGTTGCAGGTGTGCAGAAAAAAAACAAGCAACAATAAACGGATACATGTGGAACAAGACGCTCACCCCCCAAACTCTGTTCTAAACATGCTGGTAGAGACATCAGTTCATATTATTTGTAAAAATAAATATGAAAATAATAGGAATTAATTGTAAAAATAATAAAAAATTAAATAAATAATAAAACTAAGTCAGCCGCCTGCTGAACACTCAGTATAAAGATAAAATGAACACTCCATATGTTTTATGGAATTCGACATTTTTTTGTATTTTTTGCCTAAAAATGAACAAATATTTTACACTGTTGTGGTCATTTGTTCCTTTAAACAAAGTTAAATAAATTGCAGTGAATGGCACAATTCCGTTATCTTTTCCGTTTTCTTAATGAAAATTTGTTTTTAATAGCTTATATGGGAAAGTAAATGCTAAATAAATTAATAATAAAAAGCGATTAATCAATTAATCGTAAAAATAATCGACTCATTAATCGATTATGAAAATAATAAAATACAATTTTTTTTTTGGCTAGAATATAAACCAACATGAGAAAATATCTTACATGTTAGGTAATACAACGTTTGCATGACTTTCTGTTATAAAATGTACGCAAATCTTAATAAACCAAATGTTGGGTCCTACATTTTAATTATGCACTCAAGCTACACACAGATGTTGCTGATTTTACTAGCTATGTTTATGAAGCACTCATGTCTGCAAAATGAATCTCCTTTATTTAAACATCAACAACAATTAACAAAATCAATGAGCTGCAAATAAAAAAAAAAACGCTTGCAAGCAAGTCCAACACACCAATCTAGTATTAAAATACAAAAACTCCATGGGAATTGCGGCAGACATGTTATATATCTAAAAGCTATTCTGACTAGTTAGCAATATCCACAAAAATGCTGGTATAAAATACTTTTATCTGATAGGCCATGATATGTAGCCAAAATTATAAATCAGTGGCACTTCTACAAAAATCTAAATCATAAAAAAATAACCAATTCTGAACCAGCCTATTCACCTTTTCTATAATGTTTTTAATTGGATTGGGTCTGCATTTCTGGAGTGAATAGATGTTGCATATGACAGGATTAAATTAAATGAATTTGTGCCCTGATATGCACAGTGTACTTTCCTTCTAAATGTGTCATTGATGCAAAAAACAAACAAAAAAAAAAAACTGGGCCTGTTTCCCAGCAGATCAAGGGCCAGGATGAGTCAAGGCATCTGCGATCCAGGAAAGACTTATCAGCACACAGATCACGCTTCAGCAGCCTGCTGCAGTGCAAGGACTGGCGCTGTCCATGGTGCTGAAACAGAACCAAAGCCACTACCTTTCCGCAACCCTATTTAACTTTAGTCTTTTAGCTTTTATATTGGAGGTAACTAATTGACTTCTGCAGTTTTATAAAGAAATTGCATTTCAACAACTACAAAAGTTCTGATCTGAACCCTTAAATTACATGTTGTTTTCTTTTGTTATAATATATCAAAACTAATATACATTTAAAATGATATATAATAATGATGATGAAAATTTAGAAATCTTATCATTTCCATTATTATGGTAAATTAGTGATTTCCTCAAATAATTTATATTTAAATGTACTAACAATTTCAATAAAGTTATATTACAAATCACTGGTATGTGATTAGAGCCTCTAATAAATATATTAACATTTTGGGATTTTAAGTAAAGCAACAGTCTGGTTTAAATATGTCATTAACAAATGTCAAACAGATAACCATCTGTGCTTTTACTGTCTGTGGATACAGACAAAAAACTAATTTAAAACATATCATCTCAGCGAAAGTAGAGTTTAATGCAGCAACCATGAAGGAAATCTAACCCTAACCCTTTCCCCACTGTTGCCAGTCATAAAAATGACAAAAATTAAAATTAAAAAAGCGAGATTTACAAAATGTAAGACTTACGCTATGCTCAACATTGTCCGAAGTCGTTTTGTTTTAATTCTATATAGTGGTTATTGTAAATAAATATTTAAAAAACAAACATAATTATTGCCATGGAGAAGTTTCAGATATAAAAATTCCTTTCTGACCTGTTCACAATGACCTCTGGATATGGACGCTGGTTCAGCAGGTATAGCAAAAGAATAGTACTGCATTTTTTCCCTTAAATAAATGTTTGTGTCTTCAGTACCTAGATTGTTGTAAAAGGCCCCTTTTTTAATGGCTGAAGTACACACAGTTTAATATATTAAATCGTTGTGTGAACTATTATGGCCTGTCTGTTGAGCTCTATATGAATGAAAGTTATATTATGTCAATAAAACAAAAAACAAAAATACAAGCAGTTTCTATCCTTCCCATTCATCTTCAAAAGTCAGGCAGAGCCAGTGTAACATTTCGATGAAGACTCAATTCATTTCATGTTATGACTGTGTTCTTTCTAGCCCTGTTATCCGATCTGGGTACATTATGCATTTCATTTTCTAGCTCTGGAGAGGCGTTAAAATAACAGCTCAGTAACACTGCAATGTAAGTGGCTATTGCACATAAATACAAAGACCTTAAACCTTGTTTCAATGCCTCTACATGTTTCCAACACCACACTTTGTTAACCATGTTCCTTTTTTAGCTTCGTTGCTTATTCATTGTGCGCCTTCTATGGATTTGTTTGAGTTCTAGATTAAAGTGTTCAGCTATGATGAGCCAGGAGAATTTCTTCTGGCCTCGTAACTTGTTTGAATCAGTGTGATGGATTTTGAAATAGAGAAACATGCTGAGGCTTTGAAGAGGTGTGAAGATCCAAAACGTCATGTTTTTAATGTTTGTGTATGAGATAAAAAATATGCAGGTATCTATTTTTGAGATTGATTTAGGCTTGGCAATGTTATGAAGCTGTATGCTACATTATCACAGATTTTTATTATTACTATTTTAAAGAGACACATAGCATCACTGTGAAATGCCTAAACTTAAAAAGTCAGACTGGATAAAAAGTTTCTGTGAATACCAATTTTTTAATCTTGGATTTCTCCTTAAGTCTCAAGTACTGTAGTTTCTAACGGGTTAATTTAAAGAAATGACTGATACTTAGCAATATAAATCTTCCAATTAACTATGTTGTTACCTGCTTAGGAAAACCATTCTCACAGGGGAACGAAATACCAATTTTTTCAGGGGATATGGTATTTGTTCTGTTAATTACGTTGCCACACATACCACTCTGGACATAGTTCTTTTCTGAGCATCTTTTTGCATGATTGTGGTTTCCCCTTCACAGCTTTCTATTAACAAAAGCATTTTTTCAAAAAATAATTCATAAATGCCAGATTTGTGAAGTGCATGACTAATAATAATAATTTTTCCATGTGAGCTGTAGATTTCTGCTGCTATTCCAGAGTAACTACTAACATTAAGCGTGCTTCTTTGCATTTCCCTGTCTTTTACCTTCAATTTAGGTTAAAAATAAGCTTTGTCTTATTCCTTCCACTTAACAATTGTGATCAATTTTAGGTTGACCCTTAACTTAAAATCACAGTAATACACATTGACACATGTAGTTCTGGTAACCAAAATTACAAAGTTTTACAGGGTGGGAATGCTTTTGCTAGACAATTGAATATGAAACAAAAGGAAGGGAAGTAAATAGGTAATAAAACACTGTTAGTTTTCTCTGTTTAATTAAAACTAAGCTTTCATTCGCATCCTTAAAAAGATCCTGAACCTCTCACAGTCGTTTAGACACAAGAAACACACATCCACCGCATCTTTGTTCTTGTTCTACTATAGACCTATCCATCATCTCGCTGCAGCTAGCTTGCAATTAGGATAAGATCTTGGCTTTCTTTCAAAAAAAAGCTGCCACCTCCTCATTTCCTTCTCCCATTCATTTAATCTATGGCTCACTCATTTAGTCCTCTTCCCTTTTCTCTTGCCTTTCTGCAGAGGAGGATTTTACTCTTCACGTCATCCAGTTTGTAACTTCTTAAACGTTATTTAACCTCAACCTTTCAAGGATAAATAGATGCATTTCATGTTGATTTCACACCAGGGTATCTACCAGGTGTTTAGGGCTGCTAAAGTCTTTGTGCACCAGGCACATTTACTGTCTCACTTTTATCGTCTAGCACATTCTACCTGTTAATTTGTGCATTTTTTTTCAGTTTCTCACTCTGCACAAATACTGCCATTTCTTATGGAGATGGTAGCCAAAGCCAGAAAGGCACATATACTTGCAGGTGTGTGCATACAAACAACAGCTCTAGCAGCACATGGCTTGTCAATAGTCTAATCTGTTCTCGCAAAAGCAGGGAGCTGGCGAGGTGTGGGACTTCGGCTGTTGTCATTTTCCTGCTCTATTTTACAGGTGACAGGAGGACAGTTAGGGAATCACACAGAACAGAGCCCAAAGTGGCGTCTTATCTTCAATCACCTGACCGTGAGAAGGAGTTTTTTTCTTTCCTTTTCATGGGAGAAGTTTGAGCTTTTCCAGTTACGTAAAAACAGGACAGAAAAAAGATAAATCAGCAAAAAATGTTTTTAAGTTATAAATAAAACACACATGGATTTAGTGTTTACAATCACAGGACATTATGATTAGAAAACTTCAGAGCTCAGGACCTTGTGCTCTGTGCTGAAAGACTGCTGTGGATTGTGTAGTTAACAGAACTGAAAACTATGTATCTGAATTTGGTCTCCTCTAAAGTATTATATTAATCTTACAGAAAACTTCTAACCAGACTAAACAGACCTATTAAAGGTGCTGAGGCATTATGCAGACCTTAAACATATCTTTTGAAAAATTTATTTTTAGATTAGCAAAGATGTAAATAGAGAAAATAATTTCAATATCTGTTTGAAATGGTTTAAAAAGGGACTTAAAAAGACGGCTCTAATAAAATACTAAAACAAAAAGCAGGTCAATAATGTATACTGCATTCATGTGTTTATTCTTCAGTTTGCCTACGTTAATTGAAAAACCTACTGGTAACAAAGTGCATTTGTTTACACTGCATCAAGTAATTTTACAATCTGATACATTTTTTAAATCAATCAATGCATTTTGTCTTTGACTAGATATGTACAGTATACAGCTTATTGGTTTTGAAATGCTAACATAACATAACATAACATAACATAACATAGCATAACATAACATAACATAATTAGTCTCTTTTTCAGTTAGGTATTCTAAAACGTTTTAAGGGTGTCTCATAACATTAGTATCTGAAGTTGTTTGGTGGATAACCAAACACACCTGAAGATATTTAAGAGAAGTCGGAGTACCTGGCGAGAACACATATATACATGGGGGAACATATAAACTTTACACAGAAAGCTTGTTCCTAAATATTCTTTGGAAAACCAAGATTCAGCTCTTTGATTGTGTGTGACTGATTATTTTTTCGTCTCTTGAATGGGAATACCTCACCTGGGCTACTTGTAACAAGTGGTTTTAAATTAATAAGTCACAGTCTCTTCAAACCTGGCCATTATTAGGAAGTCATGGCTCTATTGTGAAATACACCTAACACTTAAGTCTACTGTATATTAGGCATTAGGCAGGGATCGTCAGATGCCATGATTGCTGATATTTCTTATCAAAATGTCTGCAGCCTGGTCGATTCTAGGAACACATTTTTTTTTTCTGTTTTTACCTGTTGGATTTTTGGTCTGGACTTTGCTTGTAGCCTTTTAACATACAGTGGCTTGCAAAAGTATTCATACCGCTCCGCCCTTTCCAAATTTTGTCACATTACGCCCACAAACATAAATATATTTCATTGGGATTTGAGGTGAACGACAAACAAAAAGTGGTTTACAACTGTGAACTACAAAAAATATTGTACATAACTTAAATATTGTTTTACAAATAAAAAACAAAAAAGTGTGCCCAAATGTATTCAGTCCTTTTTTCTGTTAGTGCAACCAATTGCTTTCAAACATTGCCTGTTGATTGGTAATAACTAAATACAGTCCACCTGTGTGTAATCTAATGATCTCATTACAAATAAAGCTACTTTGAGACGCCTCAGAGGTTGATTAAGAGACTATTGAGGAGCAAACAGCATCATGAAGTCTAGTGATCACACCAGACAAGACAGGGATAAAGTTATGGACTTAGGCTATAAAAAAGATTTCTCAAGCTTTGGACAACTCGGAGAGTGGTGTTCAATGAATTATCTGGAAATAGAAACGTCTATTTAAACTTACAGATGAGGAACAAAGAGAGCGCTGATCAGAGATGCAGCCAAGAAGCCAATGCAGAGATTCAAAGCTCAGGCTGGGGAATCTGTCCACAGGACAACTATTATCCATGCACTGCAGAAATGAGGACTTTAAGGAAAGGTGGCCTGAAGAAAAAATAAACATAAAAAAAAAATACAAAACGATATGTGTGGTGGAGAACCATCAAAACATATCACTCCGAACACACAATCCCTTTTGTCAAACATGGTTATGTGTAGCATCAGGCTTTGGGGTTTCTTCTCTTCGAGAGGGACAAGGAATCTGGTCATAGTTGATGGGGAGATGGATGGAGCCAAATACACGGTAATCCAAGAAGAAAAACTGTTGAAGTCGGCAAAAGACTTGAGACGAACGTTTAACCTCCAGCAGGACAACGATCCTAAACATAAAGCCAGGGCTACAATGGATAGTGTAACATAACACATATTTATCTGTTAGAATTGCCTCGTCAAAGTCCAGACCTTGACACAATCAAAATCTGTGGCAAGATCTGAAAGATGTTGTTCATAAATGCCTCTAATCTAATCTGAAAGATCTCTAGCTATTTTGCAAAGAAGAATTGCCGAAACTTCCAGTGACTAGATGCAAAGCTGGTACAGACATACCTTAAAAGACTAGCAACTGCAATTGCAGCAAGAGGCAAATTTTGTTTGTAAAAAATTTTTTTTTTAAATGCATAATTTTGTTCCCTCTTCACAATTGTATACTAGTCTGTGTTGGTCTGACACATGAAATTCCAATGAATTATATTGATGTTTGAGGTATTCATGAAAAAAAAAACATAGATAAATTAATATCTCTGTCCATGCTTTGATCTAAACCATAACCTGCCAGCATCACATTTTAGTGTTGAGATAATGTGTCCAGGACAATATGTGATAAATACATTTCCGTCAGAAACAACATATGAATGCTTTAAAGAGAAGTAGAGAAATTTGGTGTTGCTAGTAGATGGACCTTGACTTTTTTTTCTCTGGACCTAGTGTCTGTTCAGCTAAGAGTAAGATTAGATCACTCTATTCAGAACTGTATACTGTCTCTACCAACATGTCTGGTACTAGATGCTAATGAAAATATAGTACACTGAAAAGCTAATATTTTGTTGTTTCTCATACTGCGATGAGACTGAACAAAGTCCAATTCTATTGTTATTACCTTTAAGCAACTCATTAAAATCCCAAACAGAGTTTTAAATTAATGTTACATAAGGCATTCTTCTGTCCCTAATCTTGTTTTGTATACATTATATTTCATATTTTAAAGAAAGCCAAAGATCTGTTTTGTTATATAAGTATGACTCATAATTCCTCATATTTACTCATGAATGCCTTAGTGTAACAGAGGAATTATGACTCGAGTCTTCAGCAAGGGAAAGTCAACCTTCTTAAGCAGTTATTAATTTAGATATGGGTGACATTGCTCACATCTGGATGTGACTTGGAAAATGAAAACAATAATCTAGTGGTTGTACCCTAAGTCTTTAAAGGAATCAGGACTCACACTTATTAGTTTTAAAAATCTGAAACACAAAATGAGGAAAACCCAACAAATTTGTTTTTAAAGATCAAATCATGTCCAATAAAAGAATCCAGGTCCACGTGGATTTCAGCAGAGTTTTATGAAGAATTATGGAATACTCAGCCATCAATGTTTCACAAAATGGTTCAGGGAACCAAGGGAAACATCAGACTTACGGTGAGTATAAATTCTGCCGATATGAGTCTCCTGTTAACACCAAACGAAGAAAATGGATTTTCTACTAGCTTCATCCTATATCCCTTGTTAAAAATGATATACAGTTCCCCAACAACAGGTATCGAAACAAATAACCAAGCATCTCCTAGCTTATATGAGGGAATTGTAAAAGAAACGTTTTAGGCGCATTATTAGGCATTGAGACATCCTTAGATTAAGATATTTTAGTCTGGAACATGCAAAGAGGAAATGATAAACTCATTAAACAAGGACTGAGTCATTCAACACTTATGGTGGGTGGACTGGATACAATAAGAAAGAGGGACATGTGCAATAAAAGTAAGATCATCCACTGTTAATAAAGTTGGGTCCATCTAATAATTGCAAGCTCTCATGTTCTTCTTGCCGTTTTCCCAACTTCTTTTAATATCAGATCTAAGAGGTTTGTTTTGGTTTATTACGACCAGTCGGGAAACAAGATGCCTTTAAAATGCTTTTCATTGAGTTTCAGATTATGCTAGACACGGCTCAATGCTGAATGAGGAGGGTGCATGTTTTTAAATATCTGCTAATGTTCCTGAAGGCTGCTTCGCTGGAGAGGGAAAAAAGAACTTAAATGAAAACTGAGGAGCGAGTATTGACAAGGTTGTTGCATTTTAAAATTCCCAACTTTTCCAGACAAATTGAATTAATTTTTCGATTGCCTCCAAAACAGTATGGATATTTCAAAATAAATGTTTATCTTGAAGATAGTGATATAGAAGTCAAGTTTTATTTTAGTATGGCTTCTGATTTGACAGCGTCTTTACATTTAAACCAAATCAGATCAGCTCTGTTTCGAAATCTATGATTAGACCTCTGGAATAAGGACAAGTGTTTTTTTCTGTAGGAAACGGTCAGTCCAGTCAGTTTGAAATGGTTAAACATTTAATCAGTTTGTTAAAAGATATGTTAAATTGCTTTTTATTTAGGTCTACATCAATGGATTTTATGTTTTTTTTAGGAGAATGTGAAAACCCAAACTTTTTTGTCTCTTCTGGGTTTGGAGAATGAGAAAAGAACACTTTTCTATAAAGACTATGTAGAACCCAATGATTTCTTTTAAATATCCTCTCCCTTGGGCCCCATTGTTGAACTTCATGAATTTAGTAATTGAAAACTATTTACAATTCAAAACTGGACAAATATTACAATATTTCCATAATAAAAACACACAAATAAAACTAGTCGTTTTTGTATTTATTTGAAATAATAGCTGATCTCTGATTCCCTTGTGTCTTTTAAACTCCTCCCATAATTCTTGTTCCAGGGCGTTTATGCTGATCTAACAGTGTCAGCTTTCTGGCGGACAGTGGAATTATTTTGCATTACAAAAGCAACAGAAATAGATAATCCTTCACATAACGCACTGTAAATCACCTTGTTGCTGAAATATGCTATACTACAAATAGACTTTCCTTCCCTGGCTTTGAACAGCTTTTCTGACTGCAACTCTTCAAGGTGTCCTCTACACCCCATTACCTTGGTCCTCGCTGCATGATGACTAAATGGAGCTTCCAGTGAAAGGGACATTTTATTAGCAGGGGAATCTTAGAGGTGGTCGTCTAAATGGACCGACAAAAACATTTTTTACAGAGCTACACCTATATTTACAAAAGGTAACAGAAAAATTAGGAAGTATCAAATTGAGCAATGTAAAATAAAATATTAATAAAACAGTTATTTTTTAACTGAGGACTTTAGGTTGGATTATAAATTTGCTGCCCACTTTATTTATCTTACTAGACTCTGGTTCAATTTATTATGCCTTTAGAACTGCATAAATACTCTATGGTATAGATGCTTTCCTAAGAGATTTTAGTGCAAATTGACAAAATAACGCTGGCGTCATGAAACCAATTAGAGCTTCTGGACATCGTGCCTTTAATTACTGCCCAATACAAGATGGCTACACTGTAGTTATAAAGGAATGGACATGGTTGGAAACAGTGTGCAATGAAAATGTTTTTGCATGGCCGACAGAATAAACCAGTGACTTGATGCAAGACCCAAAATTGAACTTACCAAGAGAATGTTTCATCAAAAGCCAAGACTTTTTGGACCAGGCAACGTTTTTCCAATTTATTATCCAATTGTTTTGGGTCGCTGGGAATAGCGGCCTTCTATCCTGTTTTGAGATGACTTTTGTATTCTGCATACCTTGCTTTAGCAAGTGTTTCTTGAGCTACGGCTGCCTCCTCTCAAGTTAATCAGACTAGTTTCCTCTGACCTTTGTGATCAGCAAGACCGTTGAGTCAGGGGATGAATACGGTGTCAGCCTTTCCTGTGCAGCTGCATGAGCCACTGTAAAATGAGAAAAATGCAGCCTTTGCCAAAGGATTACTTTGGCAGAGACTTGCGCCCCAGACATTGGTGCAGTGGTGATCTAACAGCAGGGGGACAGGCCACATTGTGCATACTTAAGGTCATCAGAAACTGACTCTGCCACAACTTAGTTCCTCTCTCTTTTCATGGCAAAACCGCGTTTGCACATGCTGCTGTCTATGGAGGCCGATTTCCCTGCTCAAAGCTCTCTTCACTTGCGTGGTAGATCTGCCAAGCTGCTGTGTTGTTTATTCAGGTGTGTCAAAAACCCGCTGTGACATCATCACATTCACATAGGTGCGAATTAAACCATACTTGGGAGGCCTGGATTCAGCCAGGGGTCCATCAAAAATGTGCTAGAGCCAGCTGATGAGTGCAGGCAGACGCGAACAAGCGGATCCGTTGGAGACGAGCTGAAAGTTGAAAAGTCCCAGTGTTTTTCTAAATCATCCACTCAGGCGTTCTTCGTGTGCATAAAACTCACCGCGTGTGGGAGGAAACAGCAAGCCTTTTCCGTGCCCCACATGAACTGCCCATAAACAGCGTTATGCTTACGTAAAAATCCATCCATGCATGTTCAGGCGGGAGTCAGACAGACGAATTAAGAATGCAACGCTGATAGAGGAAGCCCGATATCGGCGAGAAGAGTGCAGAACGCCGCTCAATTGTGTGTTATTAATGAACGATAATTTCATTAGCCTTACACCACATTCAAGAGTATAACTACCAGGCCCCAGGGAAGTGACTCCTTATTGAAAGCAGAACAAAATATTTTCCCTCAAAATTAAACCCTGCATAGAGAGGTAGCGATGGCGGTGGCGGTGGGGTATCTCCACCTATTGCCTGCATCACGTGGGCAGCATGGCAGTGTCCAGTCATCAGTTCAGTAAAGGGAGAAGTGGAAAAGGGGGGTGGGGTTGTCAGTGCTGTCAATTTGTAGAGATGTGCATGTGCTGCTTTAAACGGCATTAAACCCAACAGCCAGGACCCTTGTCCCTTCCTCTACCCCCCATAATAATACCAACAGGGCCACAGCACAGGCTGAGATAAGACAACAAATACGTTTAGCCTGGCATCATGGACCACACATGCACAGGGATTTTGTGGTGCTACCAAAAAAAAAAAGAGAGAAAGCCTAACCCAAAATATGTGTGTGTATATATATTGTGTATATATATATATATATATATATATATATATATATATATATATATATATATATATATATATATATATATATATATATATATATATATATATAATAACAGCACACTACTTGCATCCATGAGAGCTACAGGCGTCTTTATAATAACGTGGCGAGGCGTGCAGGCATGGCAACTGTTCACAGACGCTGATACAGCACATTAATTATCAATTTACAGCGCCGGGATTCACTGTTGCACTCAATACTCGACGTCCAGCGTTGGAAGCAGATGCTCTAATTGTCCTGGGCTGCTCTGACATCTCAGCGGGCGGACGAGCATCTCTCCCAATAAAAAGATAAATAAACCAACACTAAGGCAAGGTAAACGATTAAAAACAATCCTCGCGTTTATCCTACCTGTGCCGTGAGACAAATCGAAACCGGTTTCCGTGAGTATGTTCGGGTCACTTTGAGATCTGCCTCGCTGCAGACAGCCGTCTAGTCCATCTGATGCAGCCATGCTGAAGACAGCGCAGGAATCCTGAATAAAAATATGTATGAAAAAATAAAAAATAAAAACATAAAAACCGAGCGGAGACAAGAGAGGTAAGGAAGAATAACCAAGGCAGAGCGGAGAGGAGGAGGGAGATTTTAATGCGCTCTGACAGCAGCAGCTCCGAGCATCTATCAGGGAGACATGGCCGGGCTGCAATTCAGCGCGCGCGCTTCATTATGCTGTCGCGTGCGCGTGCAATGCGCGATCGCGCGTGTCTGGGCCTTGGATGCTAGAGAGAGAGAGAGAAAGAGAGAGAGAGAGAGAGAGAGAAAGAGAGAGAAAGAGAGAGAGAGAGAGAGAGAGAGAAAGAGAGAGAGAGGAAGGGGGAGGATGTGGGTTACCCCCCATCACCCCCCACCCCCTTTCCTCGGTGGTAACCAGCGGGGTTATGATGCCCATCCCTGTTAAAACACATTCAGAACCAGGATGCTGCAAATACAGGATCTGTTCGTGGCGCTGCAGAATATGTTGCATGTGAAGCATCACTGGGTTCAGGGTTACTAGCTGCATGTATGCAGTGTAACATTATGTTTATTCCTGTAAAGGATACATGTGTTTTCTGCTTTAACTGTGTAATTTATTAATTAAAAAAATCGTATGTGAATTGATACACGCGTTCTACTATAGCAGCAAATATTTATAATAAATAAATAAATAACTTAGTTTTTGGTCATTTTTTTATTTCCTTAAACGTTGTATATAACAAAAAATATCTTAGTTATTTACTGTTACAATAAAATCAGCATGTATTATTAATGTATATAATTATTATACGTATTTTTAGTTTATTGTTGTTATTTTTTTTTTTTATTATTATTCGCAAAAAACGAATATGGACTTCAGATGGGCATGAATATAACGCATTTTTGCTTAAAACAAAGCATCCGTGAGTCACTGTCACGGGACTCAAAACAGACACCGTCTATTGGCTGGTTCAACCCGTGACGTCAGAAGGCGGAAGTAAAGCGCTTTCTCCACAGGCAGGAATATGGCAGCTCGCAGGTGCAAGCGTCACGTCTCCTTATTTCTTCTATGTGTTTTTTCGTTGTACGTGTCGCTAAACCGTGGAGAGCCCACGCAGGGTGATGATGGCGGGGAGTTTCGGCAAACGGCTGCAGAAACTGGGAAGCAGTCGGAGAGCCGGTGGGAGCCCACGCAGGCTGACGGAGCGACTACTGCCGCCACTGCCCCAAATCAAGACTTCCCCCAACCGGAGTCACCGCAGCTCAAAGACGACTTCCAGGAGGAGCTGGTGATCAGGCCGCTTCACTCGGGAGATATTTATGCCAGCTTCCAGTTCCGCACGGTGTGGGAAGCAGATTTCACCAGAGGAAACAAAGGTAAGTAAACACGCAGTGGAGCCGGTCTCAAAGCTTTCTGTCAGGACAGAAAGCTTGTTTTTAAGTCAGGGAAGTATGCCTACTGTTGCAGAATGTTTGTTCTGCCTTGTCAAAGCAGTAAGATGATAATAATACAGTGCACCAAATCAAAACTTAACATAACAGGCCATCCCACTTATTAGGATCACAGGCTTTACATTTAATGGGATTAATTGGTTGATTGTCTTCAAAAGTACCACTCTAGGTAATCTCAGTTATATCACCAAAGCTGTACCAGACCTTGGTCTACAAGTAGTACAACAGTGTCACCTAATGAAAAATCTCCATCTGTTTAGACATGATAATGCAAAAAAAGCTCAAATTTTAGATTTTCTATGCCAGTCTAAAGTGTATAGTACACAGTTTTGTTTTAGGAATCTAGAAACTTTCACGTTTTATTGCTGACATCATAAGGAGACAGCTATTTATCCAGCTATTTATCCAGTGCAATTAATTACCAGACTTTAGTCAGATGGAATTCTCCTGTTGTTTTTTTGTTTTGTTTATTTGGTGAAAACCTCAACGTTTTGTTAAAGAACATCTGCAAACAAACAGCATTGCTTTAGACCAGAGTGAAGTGGTAAAAAAAAGTATCCCAAGCTTTTAACACTCCGGTAATTGATCCTTCATCCAAAAAGGAGAAGAAAAAAAGAAAAGAAAACCAAAAAAAATACAATTTCAAACCTACCAAGACACATTTGTACGGCTAAAGTGACTATGTGGGCTTGGAGCATTGGGACCTGTACATACGAAGAAAAAAAACCATTTGTTCTTTTACCAAGTTTTTCAAGAAGAAAACCAAAGTTCCTTCTGGCCAGAATTCAACTTAAGAAACTCATAGGTGATCCTAATATGTCCCTGCCGTTGCAACATTTACCATAATAGTAACAAGCACACTTAAAATTTCTGACCAATCCCACGTTACTTGTTTTTACAATGGTATCTTGCGATTGTTCATCGAAAGTCAGGCTGCTGCGAAATATCTGAGAAAATCAACTTCTGATGAATAGAAATCTCTAGTATTTTCAACATCTAGTATTTTCTCTGAAATTCCCTCATTTTGCAATACTGTAAAATGATTATTATAAATATGGAAATTAAAGAGAGATTTTAAGCTGTAAGAATGGAAAACAGAAGTTCCACAAGCGAGTTTTCTTTCATATGTTTCCTTTCATATTCATAACCTCCTTTGTATTCCATAACCCAAAATATAAGCTTCTGTTTTTCCTAGTGTCCCACTACAGGCTGTTCCCAAAATCTCTGGGTCAGGTCATCTCTAAGTTCTCGGTGCGTGAGCTGCACATCTCCTTCACACAGGGCTACTGGAGGACCATGCAGTGGGGGCAGCCCTATCTGCCCTCCCCGCCGGGAGCTGAACTCTGGGTTTGGTTCCAGGACACTGTGACAGAGTGAGTTCTGCCATCTGGTGGCTGGACACTGTTATATATTGTTTGTCTCAGATGTACATGAGGTATAAGCATTTTTGTAATATATATATATACATATATATATATATATATATACATATATATATATATATATATATATATATACTTTGTCAATTTC